>OX632357.1:3644972-3677472 GCA_951751655.1 Ophion costatus | reverse complement strand
CGCGAGGACGTGAGGATTTCGATTGACCCGTTGGACTGCGGGTAGAAGGCTGATGTTTGGTACATTTTGATGTTGAATTTCCTCGCGATGGCCTTCGTAAAACTGCTCCGAAACTTCGCCACATGGTCGGTGCGAAGGGCGCGAGGAGCACCGAAACGAGCGATGAAGTTTTTGACGAACGCCGCGCTGATGTCGATCGCCGTTGTCCTTTTCAGCGGAATTGCCAAGGAGTACTTGGTGAGAAGAACCTGGATGGTCAGCACGTACTCGTTGCTCATCTTCGTAACAGGAAGTGGTCCGACCACGTCCATGGCCACGTTGTCGAAGGCCGCCCTTGGAGTGTCGGTGATAACCATGGGTTGCTTAGTTTTGACTCGAACTAACTTTCTTAATTGGCAACCTCTACAATGTTAAATGTACTCTTGAATTTAGTTTTTCATGTTTTTCCAAAAGAAGTTTTCTCTGATTCGATTGTATGTTTTATTTACTCCTTTATGACCTCCTACCAACGAGTCGGGGTTTTCTTCTATAATTGAAGTACGATTTTCCTCGGGAGGATATTGAATGAGTTGTTTACAAATGGTCAACGTAACTTCGTCGTTGCCTAGCGGTCGTATTGAGAGGTTTTTAATTTCGTTCCACGATTGAGTTTGTTTTCGCAACATGAATTAGTTTCGTAGATGTTCCGCGGACAAAGTTTTTCAAGGAGTCGAGGGCTTCCTCAAGGTCCTCGATCAAAAGATTTTCGTGTACATTAGCCAATAACGGTATAGCTAACATGCATCTTGAATGTTCGTTTATCACCTTGAGTCGTAAATACGTGGTTTCCTCGATTTTGAAAAGCAATTTTTGGGTTTGGAGATCTTTAGCTCCGTCATCGATTGGTCTCCCGGAGGTGGTGACGAAGACGACGAGATTGTCCTTGAACATGGACAAATTATCACGCGTTTCGCGTATGGTGAGTGTACCTTTGACTTCACTATTTTCCCTCGGTAATGCATACTCGGGGTTTTCATTATCAAATATGTCGCTATTTACAGAGTCGTCGTCTGAGTCACTTAAGTTTTCGGTGAGATCCTCGATATTCTCAATGTTGTGTCCATGTTCTGAGGGTTCCGGAATTTCAGAATCCTCAGGAAATGGGGCTCTTTTTCGATCTTCTAAAAGCTGCGATATTTGAAAGTTTTCCGTGTTCCATCGTCTGGACTTGCGTCTGGAATAGACGTGTGCAAGGTTGATTTTTTTACAGGTTCAACGGATTGAGGATGGGAAGGTGGTTCTTCCAGGATCCGGGTTTTCGGAGATTCTTTTTCTTTTTCCCAACGACGAGGCGTTTTGCCAGACGTTTGCGCAATTGTCGGGAAATTTCGAAAACCGAGGAAATCGTCCTCGTCCGCGGAGTCGGCCAACTTTTTCCTTTTTTCACGTAGATTTTTCCTTTGGTTGCCGTCCGACGGATCGGGGATTCCCTCCGTATCCGTATCAGGATTAAAAGTAGGTTTTCGTTTTTAGCCGGATTTTTTACAGTTGGTGGGGCGAAAAATCTTTCGTCCGAGTCCGCCTCGTTGTTTTCGCGAGGAGTCGGTTTGCCAAATTTTGCCCGACTTGGGCCAATGATGGGCGATGCGGATTTTCTTTTACATGGCGTATGGTTTACCATAAGCACAGTCTGATTTTTCTGGTGGGTTCCGGGAAAGGGCGTCAGCATTGCTGTTTACCCTTCCTGGTTTGTATACAATTTTATAAGTATAATTAGCAAGGCTAAGGCGCCAATGCACAAGGCGATGGGCCAGGTCTTTTTCGGAGTGATGCTATACGAGCGGCTTGTGATCCGTTACCAATAAGAATTCACGGCCGTAGACGTAAGGTCTGAAATGATTTACACAATAAATGATAGCCAATAATTCCTTCTCGATCACTGAGTAATTAACTTCGTGTTTTGCGAGAGTTCGATAGGTGTAACTAACGAGTTTATCTTTACCAATTTCGCCTTGGCTCAAAATTCCGCCAACGGCGTGAACGGATGCGTCCGTTGTTATGATAAATGGTATTGTGAAATCCGGATATTGAAGAATTGGTTCTTTACATCCTCGAAAAGCGTTTCGAAGGGTTTTTGGTGAGGTTCGGTCCATTTCAAGGTCGATCCCTTTTTTAAAAAATTTGTGAGTGGCTTTGCAATGCCTGAAAATTTTTCGATAAACCTGCGGTAATAACCTGCAAGACCTAGAAATTGTTTTTATTTTTTTGGGAGTGGTAGGCCTAGGGTATCCCTGTAGAGCCTCCAATTTTGTGGGATCGGTTTTAAACCCGTCCTCACTTATGATGTGACCCACATATGCCACTCCTGGTCTTAAAAATTCACACTTGTCTGGTTCTAATTTTAGATTGGCCTGCCTTAATTTTTTCGCGAATTTGTTGAATTTATTCTCGTGTTCAACTAGTGTCTTTGCATAAATGACGATGTCGTCCAAATAAACAATCAACTCGATGCCTTGAAGGCCTGTTAAAACTCGATCAATTAATCTTTGAAATGTCGCCGGAGCGTTTTTTAAACCAAACGGCATTCGGTCCAACTCGTAGGGACTGAATGGTGTCGCAAATGCTGTCTTGCGAGAATCATTTGGATGTACCTTAATTTGATGGACACCGCTGGCCAGGTCGGATACTGAAAAATATGTCGCATTGCCCAATTGGTCGAGAATTTCGGTTATTTGAGGTAATGGATATGCATCGCCATTTGTCTTTTCGTTTTAGTTCCTAAAATCGATGACCATGCGCCCCTTTGGATTTCCTTGTGAGTCCGCCTTTTTGGGAACTATCCACAGAGGCGAACTATAAGGGGAGTTTGACGATTTAATCACTTCCCCTTCAATTAATTCTTTAACTTGTTTCGTAATTTCATCTTTATGAACGGGCGGAAATCTATACTGCCTCGTAAAAACTGGTTGATCGTCGTTCGTCGTTATCTTATGTCTGATTTGATCGGTAAAGCCTAGGACCTTTCCTGGCAAATGAAATAGGTCCGAATTCTCGCTTATAATTTTATCCACGCTAAACCCTTCGTCATCGTTTAGATGGTTGAGACGGAGTAAGTCGCAAAACTTTTTTACTTCATCTTTTTTTTCGACTTTTAAAACCTTTTTGTTGCGCGCAATTTCAAACCGTATTATACCCTCTTGCCGAGACGCGATTTGGTCGTCCGGATGGGGAACAATTAAACTTTTCTCCTCTTCCTGAAACGCCTTTTGGTCGTCCGGAGTGAAATAATTATTTTCTCATCGGGCCCTATCCTCTTCCTGAAACGCTTCTTGGTCGTCCGGAGTGAGGGAACCCTTTTGATTTTTATCCTCTTCCTGAATCGCCATTTGGTCATCCGGAGTGAGGAAATTATTTTCACATTCGGTCCTATCCTCTTCCAGAAGCGCCTTTTGGTCGTCCGGAGTGAGGGAACCATGTTTCGTGCCTTTGCACCTAAACTCTTCGACTACTACCGTTGGTATAGTCATTAACAAATTATCATCGGTTGAATTATGCGCAATATGATAAGCGATACCATTCTTGACCGTAACGACTGCTTCGCCAAAAAAGATCCCATCCCCCAAGTAGAGCATCGGAATATATCCTTCTTTGATTTTGGGATTACTTACTTTGACGTAACAGACCGTTTTGGACCGTTTTGGAATCGAAATAGTTTGTTTACTTTTAAACGGGATTCTTTGATTTCCCCAAGTTAATTGTTCATGTCTCCAATCTACGAGAGCTTTATTTTCGGCAACAAATTCGGTACCACGTAATGCATGTTGGTCCAGCGGCAACCAATCAGCGACGACGTGATATTCCGCGGGGGTGTCATTAATTGTTATTCTTATAGACCCCTTTGTTCTTACAGGGATACTCGAGATCCCCTCCAAATTGAATATATCTTATTTATTCACATACGTATGAGCATTATCGATTTAATTTTTGACGAGATTCACTTCCGAGCCTAAGTCTATTAAAAATTCGTTAAGTCCCGATAAGTTGGGTGAGTCGAGGTCTACGGAAGCTATTTGTTTTGAACGCGTTAATAAGCCGTGGACGGTTCCCACGGAGACGCGTCTATTATTTTCACTGGGCGTTCCGATGGTTTCTCGTCCCGCGGGGAGGCCCGTGCCACTCGTCGAGAATTCTCGTTTTTTGGCACTTCGGTTGCCCTGTGCCTCTCTTCATTTTGTTTTGTAAGGCAGGATGTCTCGAGGTGGCCCGCCCTGTTGCAATAATTACGCATCGACGGGGGTCGAGATCCTTGTCCGTTCGTGGGCTTTGACCACGTGATCGTACTGTTTGAATTTTGTTTATTAAAATTTCCCGGTTTCTTGTCCGGAAGTTTTGACCAGCAATCATCGGACGCGTGATTGCGGTTGCAATGTTTACAAATCGGTCCTCCTGAAGGGGAGGCTGCTTTTATTTGGGCCGACTGATTTTGAGTTGGGCTTTTGAAACGTGTGTCCTTGAAATGTGACCTATCGCGTTCCATATCTTTTACAACTTTTATTGCCTTTGAATACGCATCTTCGAGATTATCGAATCCCTCGAGTTTGAGACGGATTCGAAAGTCGGGTGGAAGACCCTTGTCGAAACAATCCAGCGTGTCGTTTTCGAAAATATCGTATTGACCGTTTCGGAGAGTTCCGTGATTATCAATTTCGCCTCCGAGAATCGCCGTATGCAAATATTTGGTTCGACTGATATAGTCGATAATATGTTCGTTTTTGCTTTTTGAAATATTTCCAAGTTCACCACGAAAGTCGTTCAAAGTTTTCGCGGCACCGAATAACGTTTTCAATCGTTCGACGAATTGGTAAACGTTCTGGAAGTTATAATCTGCCAGTCAGTGCAGCCAGATCGCGCGTAAAAGTTACCCCCTCTCTAGTCTCTTTCGCGCCCATCACACAATCATAGTAGCGCGTGTCCGTGTGCGAGCGACGCTCGGACATCTTCGGAAAGAGCCGAGTACGGTCGAAGGGTCCCGACCGCGCATTCGCGCCTCCAATACATGGAGGCTAAGCACGTTCATGTGCGGCCAAGCCGGAACGCGAAGCTTCGAGGGAAAAAGCAATCTTTGCACAACTCGCGCGTGACGTCACCCGACCGCACGCGCGAGGCTCTTAGATGATTTCAATGTTTATTTAGCTCTTGAATCTCTGCGTTATTAATGTATACAAAATAATGTATCGCCCACTCTGATCGCTTAATTGTTTAGTATATACGTTAATTTAAATATAATAATAAATCTAAATTACAACTTATTTATCTTCTAAAAAATTGTTTACGCTTTATTCACATCCGTCCTTACGCCAAATAAATTATAATTCATAAAAGTAAGCGGAAATATATTTATATTCGGATTATGATATCAATTCGCATACTTTAATCAAGCGATAAAGCATTATCCCGAAAAACAAGTCAATCATCCATCCGGCCGCGAATCGTAAGTGCCAGAAAGTGTATTTTTAACACAAACGATAAGATGGTCCCGTTGGTAGCCTTCCTGGCTTCGGTCCGCAAGGGCGCAGGATCGTTCCTCACGCTCAGTGCTTTTTTTAAATTATGTTTTACTATTAATTCTTATTTGATTAGTTATTTTTATTAGTTATCATTATTATTTTAATTAATTATCTTTTAGTGTCGAAAAATTTATCACGCACTCTGACCGCTTATTTTATTAGTTTGTACGTTAATTTAAATATAATCATAAATCTAAAGTACAAAGTATTTATCTTCTAAAGAATTGTTTGCGCCTTACTCACACCCGTCCGTATGCCAAATAAATTGTAATTCATAAAAGTAAGCGAAAATATATTTATATTCGTATTATTATACTCATTCTCATACACTTTCATCCAGCGATAAAGTATTATCCCCAAAAACAATCATACATCCGACCGCGAATCTGAAGTACCAGAAAGTGCACATACACTGACAAAAAATTAAAGAAGCAAGAAAAGGGGACCATTTTTTTCGAGTTTTTCGAAAGGCCGTAACTTCGTCAAAAATGGTAGTACAAAAAAAAGATGTTGAAGTTTGAAATTTCTAGTTTTCAGTTCTGACAATGTTTTTTTTTCTAGAATCACTAATTGCGCGGTCGGATGAAAAATATCACAACAAAAAAAATTTTGCAAATTTTTACGCTTTTCAAAGTTCTGCACGGGTTTCGGAGATTTTTTTCAGACTTATCCAATATCAAGGTCATTACGCATATTTAATTCACTTCAATTTGGTTTTTTTTGTCTCCGTGCGACCTTTTTTCGCTGAGATATCGGCCTTTGAATGAAAAAACGGCCTTTTGTCTTCCGTCATCGATATCTCAGGAACTAATGGTCGTACGGGAATTCGACCAGCAGTTTTGGAAACATAAATACATACTCTCCAAGCACTTATTATTATTGTAGGTAGGAAAAAAAATATTTTTGCCTACAGTTTTATAAAAGTACAAAAAAACTATGATTTCTTGGTTTTTATAAAATCCACCGCCACTGTGCAAATATTGCGATAAACACTGATGCTTATGGACGGTCATTCAGCTCAATATGTCCCAAGAGCCGTGCAATATTCCAAATTGATCCGTTCATCGGTCTTTCTTACCCGATTGACCAAATTTTGAAAAAAATGTACGGAGCAAGTTTCCTCCTTCTCAGACATCATTTCATGATTATTGTTGTATCCACTGATTTACGCAATACAACGAAACGACCGAACGGTCGAGAAAGTATTTACGAAACAGCATACCAGACCGTTTCGCATCCTCCGTGCGAAATAGTCACACTTTTGCCAAAATGCAAGCGTCAAAAAGACGCTGTGCGACACGTCCTGACGAAGCATCGGATGATGTTCGATCTAGGGCAAATTGCGACAATCAGAGTCGACCATTATGAGAAGTTACCAGGGTCAGTCCTTGGTTGGCTTTTGAACGGTTCGGTCCTAAGGTACGACCGACACACTGTAAATTCAATTATCAGACCAGCCCAGTAATAAACTTATATTCCTATTCAACGAAATTCAGTTCCAACTGTTAACTTCGCAACGATCCCAAAAATACCTATCCCGTGTTCTCGAGCCGGGGATATAACATTGGTGGCAGTGGTACGATCTGCCGAAAAGTTCGTTCGTTGTGTGTGCACACGCACAACTACCATTCAAGCACCATAAACAAGTGACCGAGTCAACCCGTGTGCTCGAGTGAGCCAGCCCGACCGAGTCGGAAGAAGAAAACAGAGGAAAGGCTACAGCCAAGCAAAGCCAATCCCAGAAAACCCGGATCCCGAGGATCAACGGAAGAAGGACTCGACTATCGGAGAAATCGTACCCAGAAGCAGTGTACGAAACCAAGGAACGAAGAACAGGACGATCAGCAGTTCATCAACCAGCATGCATCTTGCGATCATCTACCTGTAAGTGACGGAACATTTCATAAATAAAAATCCTCCAAAGCCAGAGAATTCGTCTATGTCGGATGAAGAAAAAGCAAACCGGTATCGATTACCCGGAAGAGACGAACTATCACGATCGTTAGATTCGTTTTTTACCACTGTCGTCATTTACGACGGTGAAAGTGACTTAGGCCGAAAGCGTCGTAGGGAGAACCCAAACACAGAAAAATTAGATTTGACTCCCGTAACGTACGCGAAATATTTAAATCCGAAGCGACAACATAATCAGCCTTCGGAACACAATTCGTCAGACGCGTCGTCCAGTGCTGACGAAACCTTTAATCCCGTTGAAATCGAAAGAAATCGCGAATCAAATCGCTAAGATTTTACGTTATTAAATCAACGGACTGTAACAATGGCCGAACACGACGACTATATGTCAATGAAAGAGGCTCGAATGAGCATTCCCGTATACGACGCCTCCAAACCAGAAGATGTTACAGATTTTATACGAGCAATAAAATACGCGTCGACTCGAGTCCGCGCAGAAAATGTCGCGCATTTATTACAAGCTATATTGCATCTCAAATTGCAAGGCAAGGCCGCGGCAGACCTGCGTTACAAAGACGTAGAGACGATCGACGATTTGCTGACATTATTAAATCACTGTACGAGGCGAAGCGAACAGTACCCGCGCTCCAAATCTAATTCAATTCCTGTAGACAAAAACATGACGAGACTGTATAAGCTTACGCAAACCGCGTCGAGTCCATTATGATGGATTTAATCACAGGTTGCACGCCCATGGTCCATTCGGAATCTGGTCGAAGAGCAATCGAACAGTTAATTAGGCATTTTGCCCTGAATAATTTCGAACATGGACTTCGCAAGGACCTACAGCTAATAGTCAGGTCACGAGGGTACCACGAGTTGGGCGAAGCAATTCGCGGAGCAATCGACGAGGAAAAATCGGTCGAAGGGACCAAAACAATCGCGAAGAGCGTCTCCCACAGTAGCGGACAGTCCGCACCGTCACACGCCCACGAGGGGCGAAAATCGTTCCCATTCCAAAGGCCCGCGTCGCATCAGGCGCATACGCAAGCGCGTTATAGCTTGCCAGTGCCAATGAAAACCATTCATCAAGCAGAAATAATTTGCAATTATTGCAAAAAACCGGGTCACAGATATAACGACTGTAGAAGAAGGCCAGGATGGCAAGGCCCGAGTAACGCACAGAAGCATTACAATTATGTGCCAAACTATAAGTTCCCAAGAAAACAAAATGAATATAGGCCAAATGAAAGAGTCCAAGAAAATACGCCCAAAAGAACCGTCAGTTCGTTCGCAGTCGGCGTTTTTTCCATAGAGAAAGAAACAAAATGCGTTCAAATGAATAAGTGAAAAATACCGCAAAGAAAAATAATGGACATTCTACTTGGAAAGCCATATGTACACAATGACAAGGCACCAAGAAGAATTTACCACGTCAGCACTCAGATGCCGCGAGTATACGCCAGTGACCTACATATAGCGTCACAACACGCTCGCGAAAAAATGCTGACCATCCGGTGTGACACAGGGGCCCAGTACAGCATTGTAAAGGTGAATGAGTTGGATCCAGAAACACCCATCGGGGACTAGGTCATAGAACTCCACGGCCTCGGGGGCAAGGCGTTCCGTACCCTCTGCACAGCTGAGTTGAAACTGGACACCCCGGCCGCTGTGATATCGCACAAGTTCCACGTGGTCGGCAAGGAAGAACCGTTAGCAGTAGACGGACTCCTTGGAATGGACTGTATAGTCGAAAAAGGAATAAACATACTAAGAAGGAAAAATGACAGAAATGATAGGGCACAAATACCGTTTGTACACGGCACGAAACACTTAAAAATACCCACCCGCACAGAATGTATAGTGCAGGCGAGGACTGATACGTCCTGGCGATCTTGCCCTCCATTCTCCGTATACATTTGCATATATACATATACCGATCTCGTCCTTTATTCTATACAAATTCACACACATATATATATATACGTATACATACATATATATACACATACGCATATATACGATACCTATAGATATATATATATATCGCTATACATACATATATACAAGTGTATAATCTACAATACAAGAATTTTTTTTTTTTCGTGAACCTTTACTCGTATTGTGACGAGCGCAGTTATTTTTTATCATTTCTTATGTTGTCTGTGAACATTCGACTTTCCCTAGTATGTACCTACTTCCGCTGAACGCGCCTAGCGAGCGCGCCGAGCTCAACGCTCGCGCGCACTCGCTTTCTATCCGTGTCCCTCTTCAGCGCCCGCGCGCAGTCACTCGCTATCCTCGTCTATCCTTAACGCTCGCACGCGCCCTTGCTCCGTCTCTCTCTAGTGCTCCGCTAGGAGACCAACGTACTCCTCCTGCTCGCCTGATGCTTCGCGCGCTCAATCGAACTATCCATCATCTGCTACGTAATCTTTCTCATCCTCCATCCTTCCTCTTCGGGTTACCCGCGTACCTCCTTTGTGCTCATGTAACCCGTATCACAAAAACCTTCTTCCTTAACCACGAATCTCCTTTTCCGCGGATCCGCGATATAATTCGCGACCCACGGATCACGACTAGTAACCCGCTTACCCCTATGTTCACGTGCTCGCGAAAAACCGCGAGATTGCGTAATCCGCGGACTCGCGATATATTCGCGACCCCGCGACTCGCCTCGTATATAGAGTCGGTCTGTCTCTTACTCTCACCCGGCCTAGCCTTCTCTCGTACTCGGGGCTACTATGGCAACTAGACGCTACGTGACTATTTCCCAAATTACTTTATTGCCCCTCGAGTCGAGCGAACGCTTCCCTTCGAGACATTTTCCAGAAAACACTTGAATTACTTTATTGCCTCTCGAAACGAGCAAGCGCTCTTTTTACAGTATAAGTCTCTCCTTGTACGCTTTCCCATTTTCAAGCATATAATAGAAGAAATAAAACAGATATTTTTCCCAAACCTTCCCAGCGCATGTATATCTGTTTCTCTCTCGCACTCGTCGCGCCTCTCTCGGACGCGCCGCCATGATGCAAGCCACGTGTTGCGCATAGGCATCTACGAAATAATAATTTTAACAATATCACATCATGCCGAATCCTAAGAACCAATTAAGAGATAAACAAATCGCTATCGCTAAGAATATTCTAGAACAATTTCATACACGCTCTAATTAATTATTCAAATAATAATTAACACCATGACAATGCGACTGACAATATTATTAATAATTATAATAAATGTTTAATGCGACAAATGAATCGTAAACGTTATTTTAATCATTTAGTTAAGCGATAATCGTTATAATTCAGTATGATCAGTATAACAAATGTCACGCGTTATTAACATATCTAAAAACAATTAGCCATTTATATTACTCAGAAATGAAAGTGTTACTAAAAAGCCAAATAGTAAACACGATTACTTTCGTATAAATAAAAGTGCGCTCTATTTTTTAAATTAAAAAATTACACATTTATAATTATTATATGCAATTCGTATATTTCGCATTGTAATTCTCTCATTTAACCGCCGTATTTTTACATCAAATCTGTTTCGCACGCAAAAGAATAAATAACAACAATTGGAACTTATGTAAAATTATATTTATAAACAGATATTATTGTAACAAATTGTGAGACTAACGATAAATTAAAAATATTAACTTATCGTTAGTCCAACCGACATAATAATTTGTTATAACATTTTAATTGAATAATTGATTTATCATCGAATCCCCCGTTTAACGCCATAAGAGCAAGCGAGAAAACATTAGCGTCGGCATCCCCTTTCCGCGGTGCATGCGCACCACGCCGTTCCACCGCCGCACCAATAAAAAGCCGAGTCCTCCGCTGCTCGTCAGTTCTGTCCGGTCTCTCCACCAGTCAGTTGCGCTTCTCCGCTCGCCGCGTCCGTGTCGGACCCGCACGCTGGAAAATCGGAACATTTTTTTTAACATTTCTTTATTTTTCACATTATTATTTTACCGAATTGTAACACCAAGTTTGAGTTTTCAGTGCGTTTAAAACTTGTCATATCCTACATCGCAGAGTTGTGTGCAATTATATTTATTTCCAAGTTTGTAACAATATATCCCTATACGTATACATTTCTAGAGTCAGCGAATAATTATTTCGCGATCCTATATCCCTCGTCGAATACACTCTTTCGATCGTGTTGTGTGTTGTATAGATCGTTCATTCGTCTTTTACAAAATTCATTTGAGTCAACATTCTCTCACCATCGGTCCTTGGCATTTCAGCTCGTCGGACTGAACAATCCATTGAGCACGATCTTTTCGAAGAAGCAGAAGGGATATTGTATGGACCTGGCATCGCTGATTGACCGTAAGTAAACGATTTACCTAAAATTTCCTCACTTGAAACTTTGAACGCGTTTTTCTCGAAACCGCATTTTTCAAAACGGTGTCCAACTTGGAGGGCAGAGTTCTAAAGCTATCGAGTTGAATTTTTTACACAATATTCTTAACGTCATTGTTTATCGTGCTATGGAAGCTTTTTTTTTTTTGACATCTTCCTATTTTTTGTAAAAAAAACTGCCAAAAAAATTACTAAAATCGATACTTTTTGGTCAAACCGGCGCCATTTTTGCAAAAAAAAAAAAGCCTCCATAGCACGAAAGCCAATTATATACCGATCAATAATCTTTTTGTGTTTTTTGTTTCAGATCAAAATTGTGACCCCCAACGTGGACACCACATCCAAGTGCATTTTCTGCAACAATTGTTTCATCATTTTTATAGATATTAATTAATGAATGAATCGATCTTTAAAAAATTGTTTTGTATTCTTCAATACCCAATTAATATACAAAAAAAAAACCAGACCGATTAGATTATTTTTCCTTTAAAAAAAAAAATCGCGAAAAACAGCGATTTTTCGGGCTGTCACACTGGAAAGCTCCCTTAATGTCGCAATTTTATATATCATATGTAGAAATCACCCGTCCGTTAACCCTCCACCCGTCCTACCTTCATTTTCCGAAGAATTGTCGGTGGTGCTCTTACTACTGCACGTCGTCAATTCTTACCTCGCTTAAATTTCGAGACTGAATCTACCGATGGTGCTCTTACTAATGTACGTCGATTAATTCGTGTCTCGAACCCCTGCTGCATGATAATCTTACTCAGTCTCCCCTTCACCCAATTAACGGTCAATTGATTTTCCAATAAATATCTATCTGTATTTATTCAAATCCACAAATGCCAAGAAGACGAGGTGGTTCCAAGATTAATATTCGCCGCACCAACGCGATAGCCGCGCAAAAGCGCGACCGGCATCTCGGGGAAACAACTTGTCCGTGTTCAAACAAATTCTTCGTGACGCCGTAAAAGTACATTCGGTGAAAATTGGACCAAAAATTGTGTCGAACGTTCCGTTTTATGGAAAAGTCCTCCTTATCGACCCCCGTGGGTACATCCGTGTAGTGACTCGATCGACCGGCAGCATCGCTTCAGACGCATCCACCGCCGTTGTATCATCGGACATCGAGATTGTCATCATCGACTAATTTTCTCCCGTCACCAACGGCGTTTCCTTTTGCTCCACGAGTTCGTCACCGCGGTCGGCCGACAGGAACCCGTCCCTACCTACAACGAGTCGGCACATCGATGGGCCGATGCTCGTTGAAAAATAAGAAACCTACCTCACCGTCTATCGTTGAAATCGTCGTTCGCCTGGAGACCATCATTACCGACGGCAGGACCTCTCTCCGGGTACCAGATCATCCATCGATAAACCCGCTACGCACCGCCGCTCGTAGGGTAAGTCGCATGGTCACGTTACCACTCGATATCTTCTGTACCGACTGCCCTATCCCCGCGAGTGATTCGTAAGTTATCGATCAAACCGTGGCTCGATCCTCATCCCTGTTGATCACATTCACGACTAAACGTAGGATCTCAAGGCTGGCGTCCGTTCTGTAAAATAAAATAGATTTGCAATCAGTTAACGTTAAATAATTTTCGCAACCGAAACCGCGTGTTAACTTTTGGAAATATATTTTTTATCCAATATAAAAATCCGGACGTAACAGACCCCGATGACAGTAGCAATTGTCATAAAACAAAGATAAAAGCGGTGCTCGTGCCGGTTCTGGGGGCCTCAATCGGACAACGACGATGTGACGGCACCGAGTTGACTCTCGCTTTTATCTTATTTCCGGTCATAGTGCGTCAAGAAGTCCGCTGATGCCGTGAGAACGATAGCAGAAGAACTTGATAGCATCCAAATGTAAAAGCGGTACTCGAGACGGTTCTGGGGGCCTCGATCGGTAATCCCCGACTCGACGGCCCCAGGTTCGTCTCTGCTTTCATCTTAATTCCGGGCATTTTTCGTCAAGCAAGCTAACGAGAGCTTACAAGAACTAACAAGAACCAGTCAAGAGCTAACAAGAAACATGACCGGAGCGTTTGTTAGTAAACAGAGATGTAATCGGTGCTCGCGATGGTTTTAGGGACCCCGATTGGTCCTTCCCGATACGATGACCTCGAATTTGTCTCTGCTTTCATCTTACTTACGTTCATGTTTCGTTGAAAAGTCCAACCTTAACGCGAGAACAATGAGCGGAGCATTTGTTCGGAAAGAAAAAAAAGCAATGCTCGCGATGGTACTTAAGGACTCGTTCGGTCATCCTCGACGCGACGGCCCCGAATTTGTCTTTGCTTTCACGTTACTTCCCGTCATTTTTCGACAAGAAGGCAGACGATGCCGTCATAACGATGATCGGAGCATATGTAAAAAAATAAATAAGAAAGCAGTGCTTGCGATGGTTCTGGGAGCCTCGATAGGTCAGTCCCGATATAACGGCCCCGAGTTTGTCTCTGCTTTCATCTTACTTCCGATCTTTTTCCCCAAGAAGTCTGACAATGCCGCGAGAACGATAACCGGTACATTTGCTAGTGAACGAAGATAAAAGCAGTGCACGCGATTGTTAGGGGTGTCTCGGTCGGTCATTCCCAACACGAGAGCACCGAATTTCTCTCTGCTTTCATCTTACTTCCGGTAATTTTTCGTCAAGAAAACTGACGATGCCGCGAGACTGATGACCGGAACGGTTGTTAGTAAACAACGATAATAGCAGTGCTCGCGATCGTTTCGGCGGCCTCGATTGGTCTTTCCCGATACGGCGGCCCCGGATTTGTGTCTGCCTTCATCTTACGTCCGGTCATTTTCCGTCGAGAAGTCCAACGTTGGCGGGAAAACGATGAGTGGAGCATTTGTTAATAATAAAAAAAGCATTGCTCGCGAGGGCACTTGGGGTCTCCTTCGATCATCCTCGACGCGTCGGCCCCGAGTTTGTTTCTGCTTTCACCTTACTTCCGGTCATTTTTCGTTAAGAAATCTGGGGATGCCGTCATACCGATGACCGGAGCATTTGTTAAAAAATAAAGAAAAATACAGTGCTCCCGATGGTTCTGGGGGCCTCGATCGGTCATTCCCAATACAACGGCCCCGAGTTTCTCTCTGCTTCCATTTCATTTCCAGTAATTTTTCGCCCAGAAATCTGACGATGCCGCAAGAACTACGACTGGAGCGATTGTGATTAAATAAAGATGAAAGCAGCGCTCCCGATGGTTTTGGGGGCCTCGATCGGATATTCCCGATACGACGGCTCCGACTTTGTCTCTGCTTTCATGTTACTTCCGGTCATTATGCGTCAAGAAGACTGACGATGCCGCAAGAATGATGACCGGAGCGTTTGTTACTAAACAAAGATGAAAGCAGTGCTCGCGATGGTTTTGGAGGCCTCCATTAGTCATAACTGATGCGACGGCCCCGAATTTGTGTCTGCTTTCATCTTACGTCCGGTCATTTTTCATTGAGAAGTCCAACGTTGCTGCGAGAATGATGAGCGGAGCATTCCGCTCATCGTTCCGGGCCCGTCATATCGGGGATGACCGATCAAGGACCCCAGAACTTTCGCGAGCACTGCATTCATCTTTGTTTACTAACAAATGCTCCGGTTATTGTTCTCGCGGCATCGTTTGCCTTCTAGTCGCAAAATGAACGGAAGTGAGATGAAGGCAGAGACAAAGTCGTGGCCCCCAAAACCATCGCGAGCGCTGCGTTCATCTTTATTTAATCACAATCGCTCCGGTCGTAGTTCTTGCGGAATCGTCAGATTGCTAGGCGAAAAATTACTGGAAGTGAGATGAAAGCAGAGAGAAACTCGGGGCCGTCTTATTGGGACTGACCGATC
Source organism: Ophion costatus (assembly GCA_951751655.1). Classification (NCBI taxonomy): domain Eukaryota; kingdom Metazoa; phylum Arthropoda; class Insecta; order Hymenoptera; family Ichneumonidae; genus Ophion; species Ophion costatus. The sequence goes on along the minus strand of OX632357.1, from coordinate 3,661,792 downwards.
GAGGCACCCCTAGCCATCGCGTGCACATCTTTTAGCTTCGTTTACTAGCAAATGTTCCAGTCATCGTTCTCGCGGTATCGTCAGACTTCTTGACGAAGAAAGACCCGAAGTCAGATGAAAGCAGAGACAAACTCGGGGCCGTTGTTTCGGGAATGACCGATCAAGGCCCACAGAACCATCGCAAGCACTGCTTTTATCTTTGTTTTTTAACAAATGTTCCGACCATCGTTATGACGGCATCGTCCGATTTCTTGACGAAAAATGACCGGAAGTAAGGTGAAAGCAAAGACAAAGTCGGGGCCGTCGCGTCGAGGATGACCGAACGAGACCCTAAGTACCATCGCAAACATTGCTTTTTTTGTGTCTTAACAAATGCTCCGCTTATTGTTCTCGCGGTAGGGTTGGACTTTTCAACGAAACGTGAACGCAAGTAAGATGAAAGCAGAGACAAATTCGGGGCCATCGTTTCGGGAAGGACCAATAGAGGTCCCCAAAACCATCGCGAGCACTGATTACATCTCTGTTCACTAACAAACGCTCCGGTCATTGTTCTTGCGGCATCGTTAGCTTGGTCGACGAAAAATGACCGGACTTAAAATGAATGCAGAGACGTAACTGGGGCCGTCGAGTCGGGAATGTCCGACCGAGACCCCGAGAACCATCGCTAGCGCTGCGTTTACCTTTGTTTAATAACAAACAATCCGGTCATAGTTCTTGCGACATAGATTTTTGGACAAAAAATTCCGGGAAGAGAGATGAAAGCAGCGGGACACCTCGTGCCGTCGCACCGAGGATGACCGACCGACACCACAAGAATCATCGCGCGCACCGCTTTTATCTTTGTTTAGTATCAAATGATCCGGTCATCGGTCTCGCGGTACTGTCAGCCTTCTTAACGAAAAATGACTGGAAGTACGATAAAAGGGGAGACAAACACGGGTCCGTCGTATCGGGATCGACCGAACGAGGCTTCCAGAACGATCGGGCGCACTGCTTATATTTTTGCTTAGTACGAAATGCTCGGGCCATCGTTCTCGCAGCATCGTCAGCCTTCTTGACGGAAAATGACCGGAAGTGAGATGAAAGCACCGACAAACTCGGGGCCGTGGTACCGGGAACGACCGATCGAGGCCCCCAGATCCATCGCAAGCAATGCTTTTATCTCTGGTTTTTAACATATGCTCCGGTCATCGTTATGACGGCATCGTCTGCCTTCTTGTCGTAAAATGACCGGATGTAAGGTGAAAGCAAAGACAAACTTGGGGCCGTTGCGTCGAGGATGACCGAACATGACCCTAAGTACCATCTCGAGCATTGTATTTTTTGTTTCTCAACCAATGCTCCGCTCATTGGTCTCGCGGCAAGGTTGGACTTTTCAACGAAACATGAACGCAAGTAAGATGAAAGCAGAGACAAATTCGGGGCCACCGTATCGGGAACGACCAATCGAGGTCCCTAAAACCATCGCGAGCACTGATTACACCTTTGTTCACTAACAAACGCTCCGGTCATTGTTCTCGCGCCATCGTTAGCTTGCTTGACGAAAAATGACCGGAATTAAGATGAAAGCAGAGACGAACCTGGGGCCGTCGAGTCGGGGATGTCCGACCGAGACCCCGAGAACCATCGCTAGGGCTGCTTTTACCTCTGCTTAATAACAAAAAAACCGGTCATAGTTCTTGCGACATAGATTTTTGGACGAAAAATTCCTGGAAGAGACATGAAAGCTCAGAGAAACTCTGTGCCGTCGCGCCGAGGATGACCGACCGACACCACGAGGATCATCGCGCGCACCGCTTTTATCTTTGCTTCGTAACAAACGATCCGTCCATCGTTCTCGTGGTATTATCAGCTTTCTTGACGAAAAATGACTGGAAGTAAGATAAAAGCGGAGACAAACACGGGCCCGTCGTATCGGGATCGACCGAACGAGGCTTCCAGAACCCTCGCAAGCACTGCTTTTATTTTTGTTTAGTACGAAATGCTCCGCCCATCGTTCTCGCAGCATCGTCAGCCTTCTTGACGGAAAATGACCGGAAGTGAGATGAAAGCACCGACAAACTCGGGACCGTCGTATCGGGAATGACGAATCGAGGCCCCCAAAACCATCGCGAGCACTGCTTTCATCTTTGTTTACTAACAAATGATTCGGTCATCGTTCGCGCGGCATCGTCAGCCTACTCGACAAAAAATGGCCGGAGGTAAGATAAAATCAAAAACAAACTCGGGGCCGTCACATCGAGAATGACCGATCGAGGCCCCCAGAACCATCGCGAGCACTGCTTTTACCTTTGATTGCATTGTTTATGACTGCATCGTCAGATTTCTTGACCAAAAATGAGCGGAAGTAAGGTGAAAGCAAAGACAATGTCTGGACCGTGACGTGGAGAATGACCGAACGAGACCCGAAGTGCCATCGCGAGGATTGCGTTTTTTTTAATTATTAACAAATGCTTCGCTGATTGTTCTCGTAGCAACGTTGAACTTGTCGATGAAAAATGACCAGTCGTAAGATGAAAGCAGAGGAACATTCGGGGCCGTCGTATCAGGAATGACCAATCGAGGCCCCCGAAACCATCGCGAGCACTGCTTTCATCTTTCTTTAGTAACGAACGCTCCCGTCATCGTTCTCACGGAGTTGTCAGTCTTCTTGATGAGAAATGACCGGAAGTAAGATGAAAGCAGAGACAAAGTCGGGGCCGTCGTATCGGGAATAACCGATCGAGGCCCCCAAAACCATCGCGAGCGCTGCTTTCATCTTTATTTAATAACAATCGCTCCGGTCGTAGTTCTTCCGGCATCATTAGATTCCTGGGCGAAAAATGTCTGGAAGTGAGACGAAAGCAGAGAGTAACTCGGGGCCGTCGTATTAGGAGTGACCGATCGAGACACCCCTAACCATTGCGTGCACTGCTTTTATCTTCGTTCACTAGCAAATGTTCCGGTCATCATTCTCGGGACATTGTCAGACTTATTGGGGAAAAAAGACCGGAAGCAAGATGAAAGCAGAGACAAAGTCGGGGCCGTTGTATCGGGGATGACCGATCGAGGCCCCCAGAACCATCGCAAGCACTGCTTTTATCTTTGTTTTTTAACAAATGTTCCGACCATCGTTATAACGGCATCGTCCGATTTCTTGACGAAAAATGACCGGAAGTCAGGTGAAAGCAAAGACAAACTCGGAGCCGGCGCGTCGAGGATGACCGAACGAGACCCCAAGTACCTTCGCGAGCATTGCTTTTTTTGTGTATTAACAAATGCTCCGCTCATCGATCTGGCGGATCGGTTGGACTTTTCGACAAAAAATGACCGCAAGTAAGATGAAAGCAGAGACAAATTCAGGGCCATCATATCGGGAATGACCAATCGAGGCCCCCAAAACCATCGTGAGCACTGATTTCATCTTTGTTTACTAACAAACGCTCCGGAAATTGTTCTCGTCTGATATGTCCTGAATTAGGTAAGTATTGCAGCGGAGAAAATCGGAAGACAATGATTTTAATTTGTGTCTACTATATTCCTTACAGGAACACGGACACGAAGAGGGGTCGCGTGCTGAGTTGGGTGAGTGATAGAAGAAGAAAATAAAGGAACAGAATCGGATTGATTTGAATTTCTCTTTTCGTTCAGGAACGCGGATCAACGAGGAAAAGGGCCCTACCTTTGGTCGGGAATGCGCCCGACGGGGACGAGGGCTGTTACGTCCGGATTTTTATATTGGATAAAAAATATATTTCCAAACGTTAAAACGCGGTTTCGGTTGCGAAAATGATTTAACGTTAACTGATTGCGAATTTATTTTATTTTACAGAACGGACGCCAGCCTTGAGTCCCTACGATTAGTCGGGAATGTGCCCAACAGGGATGAGGATCGAGCCACGGTTTGATCGATAACTTACGAATCACTCGCGGGGATAGGGCAGTCGGTACAGAAGATAGCGAGCGGTAACGTGAACATGCGACTTACCCTACGAGCGGCGGTGCGTAGCGGGTTTATCGACCGATGATCTGGTACCCGGAGAGAGGTCCTGCCGTCGGTAATGATGGTCTCCAGGCGAACGACGATTTCAACGATAGACGGTGAGGTAGGTTTCTTATTTTTCGACGAGCATCCGCCCATCGATGTGCCGACTCGTTGTAGGTAGGGACGGGTTCCTGTCGGCCGACCGCGGTGACGGTAGAAAATTAGTCGATGATGACAATCTCGATGTCCGATGATACAACGGCGGTGGATGGGCCTGAAGCGACGCAGCCGGTCGATCGAGTCACTACATGGATGTACCCACGGGGGTCGATGAGGAGGACTTTTCCATAAAACGGAACGTTCGACACAATTTTTGGTCCAATTTTCACCGAATGTACTTTTACGGCGTCACGAAGAAACTGTTTGAACACGGACGAGTTGTTTCCCCGAGATGCCGGTCGCGGCTTTTGCGCGGCTATCGCGTTTGCGCGGCGAATATTAAACTTGGAACCACCTCGTCTTCTTGGCATTTGTGGATTTGAATAAATAGAGATAGATATTTATTGGAAAATCAATTGACCGTTAATTAGGTGAAGAGGAGTAAGATTATCATGCAGCAGGGGTTCGAGACACGAATTAATCGGCGTGCAGAAGTAAGAGCACAATCGGTAGATTCAGTCTCGAAATTTAAGCGAGGTAAGAATTGACGACGTGCAGTAGTAAGAGCACAACCGACAAATCTTCGGAAAATGAAGGTAGGACGGGTGGAGGGTTAACGGACGGTTGATTTCTACATATGATATGCAAAATAGCGAAATTAAATACATTCAATTAGCTGAAAAGCCAAGGAACGATGGTGAGAGAATGTTGACTCAAATGAATTTTGTAAAAGATGAATGAACGATCTAAACAACACACAACACGATCGAAAGAGTGTATTCGACGAGGGATAGAGGATCGCGAAATAATTATTCGCTGATTCTAGAAATGTTTACGTATAGGTATATATTGTTACAAACTTGGAAATAAATATAATTCCACAAAACTCTGCGATGTAGGATATGACGAGTTTTAAACGCACTGAAAACTCAAACTTGGAGTTACAATTCGGTAAAATAATAATGTGAAAAATGAAGAAATGTTTAAAGAAATGTTCCGATTTTCCAGCGTGCGGGTCCGACACGGACGTGGCGAGCGGAGAAGCGCAACTGACTGGTGGAGAGACCGGAGAGAACTGACGAGCAGCGGAGGACTCGGCTTTTTATTGGGGCGGCGTCAGAACGGCGTGGTGCGCATGCGCCGCGGAGAGGGGACGCCGACGCTGATGTTCCTTCTCGCTTGCTCTTATGGCGTTAAACGGAGGATTCGATGATAAATCAATTATTCAATTAAAATGTTATAACAAATAATTATGTCGGTTGGACTAACGGTAAGTTAATATTTTTAATTTATCGTTAGTCTCACAATTTGTTACAATAATATCTGTTTTTACATAAAGAAATATAATTTTATATAAGTTCCAATTGTCGTTATTTATTCGTTTGCGCCCGAAACAGATTCGATGTAAAAATACGGCGGTTAAATGAGAGAATTACAATGCGAAATATACGAATTGCATATAATAATTATGAATGTATAATTTTTTTATTAAAAAAAAATAGAGCGCACTATTATTTATGCGAACGTAATCGTGTTTAATATTTGGCATTTTAGTAACACTTTTATTTGTGAGTAATATAAATGGCTAATTGTTTGTAGATATGTTAATAACGCGTGACATTTGTTATACTGATAATACTGAATTATAACGATTATTGCTTAACTAAATGATTAAAATAACGTTTACAATTCATTTGTCGCATTAAACGTTTATTATAATTATTAATAATATTGTTAGTAGCATTGTGATAGTGTTAATTATTATTTGAATAATTAATTAGTGCGTGTATGAAATTGTTCTAGAATATTCTGCACGTGGAAATAATAATAATGATACAGGGTTGGAAACAAAGGAGACAAAGAGGCGATACCTGATATTGGGGTTGGAGCGGATGTTTAGTCTACAAGGTATGGAGTGATAGCGATTTGTTTATCTCTTAATTGTTTCTTAGGATTCGGCATGATGTGATATTGTTTATATTATTATTTCGTAGAAGCCTACGCGCATCACGTGGCTTGCATCATGGCGGTGCGTCCGAGTGAGACGCGACGAGTGCGAGAGAGAATGAGATATACTTGCGCTGGGAAAGTTCGGGAAAAATATCTGTTTTTATGTCTTCTATTACGTGCTTGAAAATGGGAAAGCGTACAAGGAGGGACTTATACTGTAAAAAGAGCTCTTGCTCGTTTCGAGAGGAAATATAGTAATTCAAGTGTTTTCTGGAAAATGTCTCGAAGGGAAGCGTTCGCTCGACTCGAGGGGCAGTAAAGTAATTTGGGAAAATGTTACGTAGCGTCTATTTGCCGTAGTAGCCACGAGTAAGAGAGAGATGGTTGGGCCGGCTGAGAGTAAGAGAGAGACCGACTCTATATACGAGCCGAGTCGCGGGGTCGCGAGTATATCGCGAGGCCGCGGATTACGCAATCTCGCGGTTTTCTCGCGAGCACGTGAACATAGGTATGAGCGGGTTACTAGCTGTGATCCGTGGATCGCGAATTATATCGCGGATCCGCGGAAAACGAGATTCGTGGTTAAGGAAGAAGGTTTTTGTGATACGAGTTACATGAGCACCAAGGAGGTACGCGGGTAACCCGCAGAGGAAGGATGGAAGATGAGAAAGATTACGTAGCAGATGATGGCGACTTCGATTGAGCGCGCGAAGCATGAGGCGAGCAGGAGGAGTACGTTGGTCTCCTAGCGGAGCGCTAGAGAGTGACGGAGCGAGGGCGCGCACGAGCGTTAAGGATAGACGAGGATAGCGAGTGAGTGCGCGCGGGCGCTGAAGAGGGTCAAGGGTAGAAACCGAGTGTGCTCGAGCGTTGAGCTCGGCGCGCTAGCTAGGCGCGTTCATCGCAAGTGCGTTCATCGCAAGTAGGTACATACTAGGGAAAGTCGAATGTTCACAGACAACATAAGAAATGATAAAAAATAAATGCGCTCGTCACAATATGAGTTAAGGTTAACGAAAAAAAAAATATTCTTGTATTGTAGATTATAAACTTGTATATATGTATGTATAGCGATATATATATATATATATATATATATATATCTATAGGTATCGTATATATGCGTAAGTGTATATATACGTATGTATACGCATATACATATATGTGTGTATATATATATATATATATATTATATACATATACGTACTCCATACGCATCAGGGACATGTACCCGGGTCTCGAGGCAATAATCGATACTGTAACGGGTCTGAATTCGTTACAATCAAATTTATAGGTTCGAGTCTCGAACAGGGAAGAAATTAATTGACTCAGGTATTTTTTTTGTATTTCATAATAAAATTAATTTATTCAGTGAATTTTGGCTCGATATAATGTAAAAAGACGTTATGTAAAAGTGTAGTGTGTTGTTTGCGTTGTTCCGGTGTTTCGCGCAATATCTCTGTCTCTCTCGGTCGGTAAAATATCACATTCTCGCGTGGTAAGTAGGATCCAGCGCGATCGCTTGTCACCGATCGATCGTCGTTACCCTCTCTTCCCTAGTCCTTGCACCGGAGTCGCGACGCGCTCTCGATTGCGGCGCGACGCTTGATACCGGTCCACGCGGCGCTTCCCTTTCTCTCTCCCGACTATGTTCAGGGCGCGCGTAAGTTGCGGCGCGCTCGCCCTCGCGGCGCTATAGATCGCGACGCTCGATTGATTACCTCGCGTCGATAATCGACTACCTATGTTTCTAATTTCGGCGGGGGAGGTCGCCACGTACCGGTCTACGATGCTCGATCCTCACGATTCGTATCGGCCGCTCGACGAGCCTTTTTTTCTAACAGACTTCGTTACGCTCGTGATTTCGGGATACCTCCTGTCTTATATGTGTTCCTGATACTATTTGGCCGACAATAACGGTGTGTTTTCGTGTGAGCGTGTGTATTTGTGGGAGTGTGTGTTTTGTGTGACTATTGCTTATACTATTTAAATCTCTTTTCACACTTTCTTGTTTCCTAATCTAATATTTCCCGCATTACCCCAATCTCGATATGCTTATATTTCCGTAGGCTTATGAATTGTTCTACCTTCTCTCCCTCTATGCCCTCCTACTCTCACTTTCCTATTTATTTTGCAATAACTCACTTATGCGCTTTATTTATTGATTCTTCTTACCTCTCTTTTTCTTATTCTGTGATTCTCTAAGCTTTTCTTATTTTCAGACTAAAAAACGAAAGATTCCAATCCCTCTTTTCTTTGTTTCTTAACGTTCCGTGATCTCGGCATTTCCGATCCACTAGGGATGTACTTGGCCCAGCAGTACTTGTTAATCTTCTAAAAAAGAAAAAATCAGACTCCTTCAGGTGCTACTCCTTATTTCTCTTTTTTCTCAACGTTCCGTGTTCTCAGCGTTTTCTATCCACTCGGGATGTACTTTGCCAAGCAGTACTAGTCGATCCACGAAGGATGAAAGAAGAAGAAGACGATTTCCTCCCCAAATTGCTGTCCTTATATACTAATATTTTACCGTTTTCTCATTCCCCTTCCCTTACTCATTAGCCATTATCCCCTTTATTGATAACTTTTTCTTTCTTTAAATAAATTTTACTCCTCGTCTGTTTTTGTTGTTTTCTTTGTTTTCTGTATGTGTCTATCTTTTCACTTTGTTGTGCCGCCTTTACTCTCCCCTTCCTTTGCCCGTTGTTATTGTTAAATGAATTTTGCCTTTAGTCTGTTTTTGTGGTTTTCTTTGTTTTCTATCCGTGTCTGTCTTTTCACTTTGTTGTGCCGCCTTTACTTTCCTCTTCCTTTGCCCTCTGTTATTGTTAATCAATTTTGCCTTCAGTCTGTTTTTGTGGTTTTCTTTATTTTCTTTCTGTGTCTACCTTTTCTGGTTATAGCTTTCCTTCTCTATACGTCCTATCTAATTGACCTTGTTTTTATGTTGGTCTGTTAATTCCCCCTCTCCTACTTCTTTTCCCGAAGTCGGTTGCCTTTTTGATTTGGTGGCCATCTTCTTTCTGATTCATGAGACGGACCTGTACGTCTCATTGTCCCTTTTGGCTCTTTGTGTTTTGGGTCGCTACTACCGCGATCCAAATCACGAAGAATCAACAACAAAAAAAAATGGTTATGTTTCTCTGTCTTGGTCTCTTTCTTGCCAGGCCATCGCCACTCGCAATTTGTTTATACTATTACGCTCGCTCGCTGTTTTTCTCTTATTGGGCCGCTGCCCGTAATTCGCAAACCGCAACAATCAACAAAATTTTATGTATTCATGTTTTTATTTATTTTTACATGGAGGCCATGCTATTCTCGTCGTCGCTGTCGATCTGTTTGTTCTCGTTGTCCTGGAGTCCCATCTCCCGCCAAAATTGGTCTTCCTCGCTGTCTTAGTTGTTGTCGTTTATTGTTGTCTCGGCGTTGCTATTGGTGTCCTCGTCGTCTCCGTTGTTCCCCCATTCCATGCTGTTATTGTTGTTCTCGTCGGTGGTACGGTTGTGCGTCTCGTTGTCGTTACCTTCGCTATTGTTGTTTCTGATGTTGTTGTTGTTGTTGTTGTTTGTCCACTATTACTCGGTTTCCCGCTGTATGTTGTTGTCCTCGTATCGGCTTCCCTTTGCCTCGATCCGTGGTGGATTTGGGTTTGGGATTCTCGCCGCCAACTCGAACTTCAAAAATATGTCCGCCAGCCTTATCCCTTGGTTTGGGCCTTCGTTTTCAAGATAAACATCGATCACGATCATGTTCCTGTTGGCGGCTCTTCCCCAGATCTTCACCGCCCAGGTGGCTCGTTCTACTGCCGCCCTGGCGTAAAAGAGCTCCTCCTCCGTCCAAATCTCGTCTCTCGGGGCGACATCTCCATGGGTTGTGGGGATGGCCTGGTAGGGGCATGCGAGTGCCGCCCTTGAAGCCGTAAAGCAGTCTTCTAGTTTAGCTGTCACCCACATGCCCCAGTCACCGAAACATAGTTGCCATTCTCCGTTCGGTCGGATGTCTTCCAGGGTGGCTCGGTGGAATTTTTCTTCCTGTCGATACAGGATCGCTCGTCCGGGATATCCCTCCTCCTCCAAGATCGGGTGAAATCCGGGTTCTCCAAGGGGCATCTGCTGCCACATCCGAATGATTGCCGTGTCTCTCCCGTTGTTCGAATGCACGTACAGTTCGCTGGGGTGCACCACTCCCGCCACCGTCACTCCCTCATATTCTTCTCTCAAGGACTGTGTCTCGTAGTTTTTATACATGTTGCTTCACGTTTGACTGTTGACTGATTCTTGATCGTTTAATTCTTGATACGTTGATTCTCCGCTCCCTTTAATATCCCAACGATTTTCCGGGGTACCATCCTTTAAGGCAGGATTCTACTTTGAAACGTTGAAAATTTTTTTTTTTTTCACATTTTTCGAAAGCAAATATGTTCCAGAATGTTCGGTCAAAATTTTATAAAGTTCCAAGCAGTCTAACTATCCTTTTTCGCGTTTCGAACGCACCGACCTGAGCGCGCTATTGTGACCCGCCCGGCGCGCGGCCCGGATCAGCCGTCTACCTGGCTTTGGTCGCTAAGACAGCAAACAACGCCTTAAAAAATTATAAACATCCTCCTGCTCTTGCTAGTGACGTACAAGAGGTGCTGAAGCCGATCTACGAAGATCTAACAAAAACGGAATTACTGGAGAGATGTTTGGGTGGAAAAACTCAAAATAACAACGAATGATTCAACTCTACAGTTTGGGCTATGGCACCGAAACATGTCTTTAATGGCAAAAAAATCGTCAAAATTGCGTGCCTCACTGCTGCCTGCGTTCTTAATGAAGGATTCAGCCCAGTTTTAAAAATAATGGAAGTCATGGGCATTACAATCGGCCCAACCGTCATGCAGTTCGCCACTATGCGCGACCAACATCGCATCGTTCGAGCGAACCGCCGCTCGACTGAGACTTCTAAGGAGGGCAGAATTTAAAAAAAAAAGGCTAAATTGGATGAAAACACCCACCTGGAACACGTCGAAGGCATATTATATGGCCCAGGCATCGCTGATTGAGGGTAAGATCATTTTTTCTACGATTTATCACTCATCAACACCTTAAACGCGTTTTTCTCGAAACGACATTTTCAAGTACGGTGGTCGTGATAACTCAAAAAGTACTGAACCGATCTTTATGAAATTTGGAACACATATTCTATATGTATGTACCAACCGACCTAACTACAATCAACTTAAAATTTTGACTAGAACTATTTTTTTATTGCAAAAAAGACCCAAAAAAACGCATTTTTTTCGTATTTTAGCCGCCATTTTGTTAATTTTGCACGTATATAAAATATTCTAGTTAGGTCGGTTCCTGAAGACATACTGAACATGAAACTATTTGATTTTTTTGTTTCAGACCATCCGTCGGGAAGATTTCACGACCACGGCAACGGTACCTGCTTTTCGAGGCGTTGGCTTTGAACATATTTTACGTGTACAAAAAATGAATGAAATACATTTAAAATTTTTTTTATGTACTTAAAGAGTGTCTTTATCGAACAGTTCAAACCCCATATCGATATCTTTAATAGTATTCTCAGAAAAAATTCACGAAAATAGCGTTTTTTTCATGGTTTCAAAGTAGAACCCTGCCTTAATATTTTCATCGGTCACTTCGAATAATTCGTATTCAGTCTCCTTTTGCGTGTCGTATCGCTGGAATTTCCTTGGATTTGCTGCTTGCTTCGCGGCAATCGTATTTCTCCTAGATCCAGCTGCGGATTGGCCCTTTTCAATTTCCGTTCGGTTCTTTGCTTCTCGTGGCGTCCTTGTACATTGCTTTCTTACTGTGAGTGTTCTTCTGCCGTCCTGCTTTCGTTGCTCCATCTTCTTCCTTGACTGGTGATTTGTGGATGCTGCCTCCCCTTATATGCCTTTCCATGATTCCCGGAATTGATGGTTCGATTCTTGAAATGGTCGCCCTCGTTGCCTTTTTCGTTCATTGATTTTCCCGTCTTTGCCACCAGATAGCCTTTTAACATGCTTGAGTGAAATTTTTCTCGCTCCCTTTTTGTTTTTGGGTCTTCTAGTAGGAAGGTGCCTTGTCCGACACATTTTTTTATTCGGTAGGGTCCCTCAAAGTGGGGCATAAATTTCGCGATTCTTTCTTGCCCGGGGTCTGATACATTTAATGCGCGGACTAGTACTAGTTCGTCGTTTTCGAAGGTTGTGGTAGTGTGGGTGGCGTTGAATCTTTCTGCCCTTCTTTGTCCTTTTACTTGGATCCTTTCTCGTACGAATTCTATTTTTCGTTCGTAGGTTAGCGTGTCTTTTTGTTCCTCTTTTAAGGCCAAGATCCATTCCCGCCATGGTCGTTTTGGATTATTCCTTGTTTGTAGTTCTGTTGGTGTGAATTCTGTTGTTTCGTGTTCGGTTTCGTTGATACAGTCTTGTATCACGGGTATCCAACGATACCATCCAGAATGTTTATCCTCCAGGAATGTCCCGAAAAATCGACTTAATTCCCGATTGACTGTTTCCACAATGTTTCCTTGTGGGTGTCGAATAGAGGAGAACACTCCTTGGATGTTTTGTGTTCCGTGATCGAATTGGATTCGTTTTGGTTTTCCATGTTTGGGAATATAATCCGTGAAGATTCGGTTGATGGTGGCCGCCGTGTTTACTTTTTTTAGTGGGTATAATTTCACGAATTTAGTGAAAGCGTCTATTGTCACCAAGATGTGTTGTACCCCCTCTGCCGATTTTGGCAATGGCCCGAAAAAATCTATTGATATTAAGTCGTTTGGACCGTCGGGTATTATGGTCTGCATCTTTGCGTAATTCGTTTGTACCGCCACTTTCACCCTCTGGCATTTATCGTAAGTTGCTATTGTTTGACGCACCCTTTTTGCTAACCGTGAATAAGTAAAGTCCTCAGTGATCATGTGAAAGATCTTTCGAGCTCCCTGATGACCATACATTTCATGGCATTCGGTGATTAAGAGGTTGAGTATTTCTTCTGGTAATATGACCTACCACCTTCCGTTTCTGTCATACTTCTGGAGACATTCTTCTTTGACGCGGTATTTCGGATGCTCTTCTTCTTACTCGTTGTTTTTCTCGCATGTTTCCCAAATTGACCGTAGGTTCTCCTGTTTTTTGTGAATTTGTCCAATTTCTTTAAATTCGTGTTTGATCTCCCCGGTCGGTTTCCGGGCGAGGATGGCGGTGAGTATGATTTTCCCGGGCGTATTGTTGTCCGTGCTGAGATCTGGTCTGCTTAGGGCGTCGGCTACTCCATTTCTTTTTCCTAGACAATGTCCTACCTCGATGTCATAGTCCTGTATTAGGAGTGCCCATCTTAGCATCCGGTCTCCCACGAATCGGCATGTCTTCATGAATGTTAAAGCTTTGTGGTCCGTAGTGATTTTTATTTTGGCACCGAGTATGTGGGTTCTGAATTTCTGTAGGGCCCATACTTTTGCGAGCATTTCCTTTTCGGTGGTCGTATATCCGATTTCAGCCCCCTTAAGCGTCCGACTGGCGAATGAAACCACTCCTACTTCATGCTTGCTATTGGTCTGACTCAAGACCGCCCAGATGGCGTACTCGCTCGCGTCTGTGGTCAGGGTATACCCTAGGGATTCATCGGCATGTTTCAGCATCATGATTTCAATAAACAGCTGTTTAACTCTGATGAAGGTTTTTTCCTCTTCTTCGCCCCATTTCCATTCCTGTCCCTTTTTTAACAGACCCGGAGCGGGACCGTTTCCTTTGCATGTCTCTCCGTGAACTTGCTGTAGAAGTTGCTGAGTCCCAAAAATCCTCGGAGTTGTTTCACGTTTCGTGGTCGTGGGTATTCCTGAATTGCCTTGATCTTCTCGGGCTGTGGTTTTATTCTGGATGTTGTTAAGACGTGTCCCAGGAACGCAACTTTTTGTTGGAAGAATTTTGATTTTTGGAAGTTCAGCGTCATATTGTGCATGCTAATTCTTTCGAACAATTTTTGGAGATGTTTTATATGCTGTTGATCGTCCTTTGACAGGCACAGTAGATCGTCCAAAAATTGATGACCGACTTTCGTAGACCTTATAGGACGACATCCAGTCCTTTTATTAAGCTCGCAGTGCTTGTTTTTAGTCCAAAGGGCGTTACTGTGAATTGGTAGCATTTTCCCTCATGCCGAAATGCCGTATACTGCGTTGATTCCTCGGCTAATGGGATCTGCCAGAAACTACTAGTTAGGTCTAGGCTGGACATGACTTGTGCTCTTCCGCCTCGTTGAAAGACCCCTCCGTAGGTGGCGCCGTGTCGTGATCTTCGATGAGGTACGCATTCGGTTGTCAGGCATCTAGACAGAGGCGAATGGATCCGTCCTTTTTTATTACGGTCACCAGTGGGATGATGAAGCGACTTGTTGCTCGTTCGATGATGCCATGTTCCATCATCCTATGGAGTTCCTTCTGTACCTTTTCTCGGTATTGAATTGGTACCGGATAGGATCGGTGCACATACGGCTCCGGGTACTTGAGTAGCAGTCGATGTATGTAGGCGTGCATCCTGCCTGGTCTTCGGCAAAAAATGTGTCGATAGTTTTGTATCAAGTTTTCGAACTCTTCCCGAATACTTTCTTTCAGGTTTGGGCATTCCTGCAATTTCTGATTTATTTCCTGCTCCGTGACTTCATCCTCGGTCTGTCCCTTTATTGCCGCAATTTGAATCGGTGGTTTCTCGAGGTGCTGTTTGCGTTGCCAGATCCATCTTCTAGTGTCGCTACTATCTCGTTCCGTATCCTGATTACTCCCTGGATCTACATCCACTTGGAGTTCAACTAAGCCGTCGATTCCTAAAATGGCGTTTCTGCTCATTTTCGGTATTATTAGCATCTGGAGGTTTCCTCGGGATTGGTACAGTTCGGCCTCTACCATAATTTGTTGTTTGATTCTGCCCGATTTGCCCCCAAATGCGCCGATGGCCTCTGTGCTCGTGACTGGTATTCTGGGGCTATGCTTGAAGCTCTCCTGGTGACGCTGGAAGAAGTCCTCCGATATACATGATACCTCACTGCCGCTGTCAACCAGGATTTCGACGGTAATCCCCTCTATGCTGATGGGTAAGGTCGGACATCGTGGATGTAATTTTCTTTCGACGTGCCCCCGCCCCGCGTTCTCATTAAGGAAGTCTCTTGGATGCTCGTACCCGTCTGTCTCGAGTACTCGGGGCTTACTCTCTTGCCTTTTCTTCTCTGCCTCCTTTCTGGTGCTGCTACTGGTGGTTATTTCTTCCAGTTGGTACTGTTTGCCGGTCTCATCCTGTGTTTTCCTTGCTCCCATTGTCCCATCCCCATTTTCTTACCAATTGTTCGTTTTCATTTGAACTGTAATCATCTCCAACTGACCTTGTTTTATTCTGTCCAGTTCCTCCCCTGCGTCCTGTTTCCGCCGTTTTCGCTCCTTCTTCTTCGTGTTTCTTTTCATCCTCTGCCGCGCGTCCTCCATAGCCTGTTGGGTCTCCTCGTCATGCGTTGCGCCTCGTGATGCTTCATCTACCGTGTTGATGACCATCGATGCGGGCGCACCGTTCAGCAGTTTCCCTGGTTCTGCTTTTGACCTGCCGTGTGCCCAGTTTGCGTTTGTGGGGTTTGTTGATCTGGTTGTCCGCTGGGGGTCGGATTTGCGGTTGCTGGTCCCCCGTACTGCCTTGGATTCCATGGTGCTGCGGTCGGATTCAGAGGGTGTCATGAATTCCCATACCCTTGCTGCCTCCATGGCTCTGATGCCGCGT
This sequence comes from Ophion costatus, assembly GCA_951751655.1. NCBI lineage: Eukaryota > Metazoa > Arthropoda > Insecta > Hymenoptera > Ichneumonidae > Ophion > Ophion costatus. Next base: position 3,645,965 of record OX632357.1, on the reverse strand, counting down.
TGGTGGTTCCATACCCCCCACACCATTGTCGTTGTCCTTGGAAAGGTGGCGGTGGTCCCGGCTATCTCAGGTATTCGGGTCTCCATGGCTGGCTTGGCCCCATTGGGCGTGGTCCCCCATACATTCCAAACCTTTCGGTCTTCCACGGATGATTTTGCTGCCCTGTTGAGACGGTCGGTTTCTGCTGCCGTGGGAGGGATCTTCTGGTATTCAGTGGTCCTGCCCCATCCATGCTTTCCAATAATTCGAGAAAAGCGTCGATGTTTTTGATCCCGCTGACCCGTACTGTCATCCTGACAGCCTCGTCGAAATGATTTGCCAATTTCCTAATGATTTGTTCCTCCGTTGGGCCTTGGCTTAAATCTTTTGCGTTTCCGAAGATCTGGGTCGCATATTCGGTCCGGGTCATTCGATGTCCGTCCCACTCATATGCTCCGAACTCGAGATTTATCCGAATTTTATCTTGGATCTCTTGGCTCCAATAACGTGCCCGGAATTTTTCTTCAAAATCTTCAATTGACTGGACCCTTTCTTCGACTATTCTCCACCAATCCTTAGCCGTATCCCGAAGTGATTGGCTAATGAGATAATGGAGATCGGTGTTCCCGGTAATTCGCCAGAATTCCCGGAGTCCTCTAGAAACCGCATTGGTCGTTCTCTTCCATCGCCGTTGTATGTTAGCGGCTTTTGCTTTGCTACATACGCCTGACTAACATCCAGCCCCGTTGTCCACGTCGTGTTACCTCTGGTTACTGCGTTCTGGGCCTGGATGTGTATATCGCATGCGGCAATTGGCTTGGAGTGGTCCGTTACGGCTTGTTCCATGTCTTGCGATGAATGAAGAAGGTTGGAGACTGTCCTCCTGAGAGCATCCATTCGGGTGTCGAAATCAGCGTCCTTTTCTTTCTTCTCCCTCCGAATCAGGTCGTGACTTTGCTCTATTAACTTCTGGGCAATCGCGATTTTTCGCTCAGTGCGTTCTTCAATTTTGTT
>OX632357.1:3624972-3639972 GCA_951751655.1 Ophion costatus | reverse complement strand
CAGGTTAGCGACTGGCACGGTAACCCGGTGCTTAGTGTTCGGACGTCGATTTCCCTCGACCTTGACATTTGTATTCGCGGCTGGCCGCCAATCGCCGTAACCGGGCGGAGGTGGAGCCAGACGTAGCGAGTCGGCGGTGCCGTAATCTGGCACGCACTAGACTCGCTCAGCGAACCAAATTTAGTTTCATATTAATCTGTACCTATGCGATAGACGAGTACGTTTCCCGATACATTCGCTCAGCAAATAAAATAACACATCTGTCCGAAATCGGACGTATACCCTGGGTATTTTCCGAGGAATTCGGAAGAGTTGCCGCACGAACTCGCCACACCCGCCCACCCGCCGTAATTCGGTAGTTCAGCGACTGGCACGGTCACACCGGTGCTTAGTGTTCGGGCGTCGTCTTCCGTCATTCTCAACATTTGTTCCCGCGGCTGGCCGCCACTCGCCGTAACCGGGTGGAGGTGGAGCGAGACGTAGTGAGCCGACGGTGCTGTAACCTGGCACGTCTTGCACTTACTCAGCGGTTCAAATAATTATAAAATCTAAATATGTATATTTTTATTTCGAAGCGAACGTATCCCTCATAAAATTAATACAGTCCTCGTAGTCCCCGACTGCTCCCAAAAACATCGGCATCCCCGGGCCATCGCATTTGTACGAGCAACGGGTACTCGTCTGGGCAACGACAGGTCAGATCGAGCTGGAACATCTTGGCGAATTCTTGGACAAATTTGGTCACACGGTCGAGTAATATTGACCCGCTACGCACCGCCGCTCTTTCTCACCAAGGTATGCACCATTTCACGCTACTTTCTAATTTGCTTACCTGTCGCTCAATGCGTCAAATTATACACCAACGACTTTACCAAGCGCCTATCCCAAGTTGGCACATTCCCGCTTAAACGTGGCACTTTTCTTCTGTCGGTAACTTACCGTCATATAAGCCATATGACTTATTTCATTATAATCCGTACGTTCGTGGCACACTTTCCATTCGAAAATTCAAATCCTGAAAGGTAAATTAAAAGACGATTAATTATCGATTATAAATGGGACCCACGACGTAACACTATCACCCATTTTTCCTTGTTTTCCGAAGAATTGTCGGTTGTGCTACTTACAACTGCACGTCGTCAATTTCTTACCTCGCTTAATTTCAAGACTCAACTTATTGATTGTGCTACTTACATGATTGTGCACGTCGATTAATTCGTGTCTTGAACCCCCGCTTGCATGATAAGCCTACCTATTCTCTCGTTTTCCCAGCTAACGGTCAATTGATTCTCAATGAAATATTTATCTGTATTTGACCATTCTTCTATATAAATGCCAAGAAGGCGAGCTTGTTGCAAGTTTCACCTCCGTCGCGCAATCGCGATAGCCGCGCAAAAGCCACGGCCGGCATCTCGTGGAAATAATTCACGCGTATTCAAACAAATAGTTTGAGACGCCATTAAGGATCATTCGGTGAAAATCGGACCGAAAATAGTGTCGAACATTCCATTCGGTGCGAAAATCTTCATCTTCGACCCCCGTGGGTACATTCGTGTAGTGACCCGCGCAACCGGCAGCGGCGTTTCAGAAGCGTCCACCGTCGTTGCATCGTCGAACATCGAGATTACCACCGTCGACTAATTCTCCCGTCGTCATCGTCATTTCCGTTCGTTCCACGAGCTCGTCGCCGCGGTCGGCCAACAGGAGTTCTTCTCTATCGGCATACGTGTCGGTACATTGATGGGTGGATGGTCATCGAAGAACAAGAGACCTACCTCCCAACCAACTGTTGCTGAAGCCGTCGTTCAACTTGAAATCACCATTACCGACGGAAGGACCTCTCTCCGGGTACCAGATCGTCCGTCGATAATCCTGCTACGCATCGTCGCTCGTAAGGTAAGTCGCACGGTCACGTTACCCCTTACTATCTTCTTTACCGACTGCCCTATCCCCGCGAGCGTTTCTTCGTTATCGATCTAGCCGTGGCTCGATCCTCATCCCTGTTGGGCACATTCCCGACTATAAAGGCAAGATCTCCAGGCTGGCGTCAGTTTCTGTAAAACAAAGAAAAATTACATTCATTAAACATTCAATAGCGTACAAAACGAGCGTACATTCAATCTCGTAACCGAAATCGCGTATTTCACTTTTGAAAACATATATTTTTTTTTTCCTAAAATAAATTCCCGGACGTACCAGGATAAAATTTTTGGTGGCCGCGGTGGGATGCACTAAAGCCACATTTTGATCGAACTCCCCGCCAAATATAAATAAACTATCGTAACTTCAATTAAAAGGTCACATTTTGATCGAATTTCCCGTCAAACACAAATTAGTTATCGTAATTTGAGCAAGTTCCCGCCAAAAATAAACCAATTGTCATAATTTCGATCAAAGTCGCATTTCGCAAAAAAATTAATTGATTACGTAATTTCAATTCGCGTAATTCAAAAATGTCTACCACGAGGTCACAAGCTCGCGCTTTAAACGAAGAAGAATTGCCTCTACTTCATAATCAAATTGACCGAAAACGCGAAACCTTACAAGAACAAGAACGTTCTCTCCACGAAAAAGACATGGAGACTAGAGAACGAATCACAACCCTTCAGGCCCTCGAAACCGAATGAAGTCGGATATCGGAGATGCCCGATATTTCCGAAACCCAAGAACAATTTTCTTCCCTCCATAGGGCTCTGTCACAAATAATCTCGCGATTCGGGGACTTGGAGACCGAAATTCACGAGATCAAAAACGAAAAGCGACTCTCGCCCAATCGCGAATCCCCACCGCCCGAACCTCGCGGTTTTCACGAAGAATTTAACGTCGATAACCAGATAAGCCCAAACCTAAAATTTAAAGACGCGTTAGAGTCAGTCCCCACATTCAACGGGTACAATATCCCCGTCTTTCGTTTCATCCGCTCATTCAAAAGAGCTCGGGACATGTTTCCCCCTCCTCTCGAACCGGGTTGACCCAGTTATTGCGCAATAAATTAAAGGGTCATGCCGCAACGGCGCTAGAGGATTATAACTTCAATAATCTTACCGATTTCGCGGACCGCCTTGAAACGTTATTCGGAGCCGCGAAAACCCTCAACGAATTCCGAGGCGACTCTGAAATATTTCAAAAAATATGTCCGAGCATATCATCGAATACATCAGCCGCGTAAAAGACCTCCACACGGCGATTTACGAAGCCAAAGTGGACAACCACGGTCACATCCACCCAAATCATCGAATCACGCTGAACAGCGATACGCTCGATTGTTTCACTAAGGGGCTTCCCCCGATTTTCAAATACGTCTAAAACTCGAGAGTTTCCGCGACCTAGAAGACGCATTCTCCAAGGCCGTAAAGGTCGACAAAGATATGGAACGCGATCACCCCCATTTTAGGTACAACCGCACGGAACACAAACCGGGCGTTGCTCCCGTCAAAGCGTTCTCCCCTTACGGAAGAACGACGTGTACCCATTGCGCCCGACCTCGCCCATCGGAAAACTGTTGGCAAAGGTTTCCCGAAAAGAGGCCCGCGCACATGCCCGCGCACGCTAACGAACGAGTCGCGAGCAATAACGTCAACAATAACACAAATAATGGGCCGCGCGCCCACGATCGCGAGAACGTGAGGTCGCGTCCTAAGTGCAGCTATTGCCAAAAACCAGGTTATTCCGAGGCCATGTGCTGTCGGAAACAAAATGATGAGCGGATTAAGCAAAAATCCGTTCCAAAAAACGCGATTAACTGTCCCTTGGACAGCGCCTCCCCACGGGACGAACAACGCCAGTAGCGCCCGGTACGAATAATCGATGCCGAACCATGCGAACCGTCCGGGTCCTCTTAAGTAACTCTGAAAGTACTCCCTCGGTATTTTTGGATTGCCCGCAATTAGCCGGACCTACGGAATTTTTAATCGATGCGGGCGCCGAGGTGAGTTTGGTTAAAAGTCAAGTCGTAAATACCTATATTAACGATTATGAAATTTTGAGACTGGACGGCATCTCGCCGACTCCCGTAAAAACTTTGGGATCTGTAGTGCTAACGGTAAACGATATTCCCGTAAAATTTCACGTTGTAAATGATTGGTTCCCTATCGAGCAGCACTTTCTTCTTGGAACCGAATTTTTGGCTTGAAATAAGGCCATTATTGATTGGAAACCCGAACAACTACGTTTCGGTGATCAAGTGATTCCTTTTGTTTCGAAGCAAAGTATATCCATTCCCAAACGTTCTGAGGTTGTATGCTACGTTAAAGTAAAAAATCCCGAAATTAAAGAAGGATATATTCCGAGGCTCCATTTCGGAGAAGGGATTTTTATGGGCGAAGCACTCGTAACGATTGAGAATGGGGTTGCACATTTGATGGCTCACAATGCTACTGAAGATAATCTTTCTATGGAAATTCCGTACGTAACCGTTCAAGAGTTTAGCTGTAAAGTCCCTACGGATATCGATTCGAGAACCTCAGCCCCGATAGCTCGAAAACAGCCGGCGGCAGTCGAAGCAGGTCCTCTTGGTTCTCTCCCGTTTTCGGAAAAAGTTATGTCGGAACGGGAAACTTTTGATTATTTTACCTCAAGGAAGAAGGTATTAGTAGTTGAAAAAAAAGGGCAAATTACAAGAAATTTTGGCTCTGTTGCGCTTCGATGACTTTAACGATGAAGATGGTGAATATGTAAATTCAATCATTGACGAAAATTTGGATCTATTCTATATACCGGGTTCTCCTCTCGGTTTTACCAGCGCTATAAATCATCGAATAATCACGTCAGACGATCAACCCGTATTTACACGTCAATATAGCGATATCCTTCAATATAGCGTCAATATAGCGATTATTTCCTTTTTGCGGACAGGGGGGAAGCGTCCCCCCTGTCCACAAAAAGGAAATTACGAAACAGATAAATGATTTGATATCAGGAGACATTATCGAACCATCAAATTCTCCGTATTTGACCCCTCTGGATCGTGCCCAAGAAAGCCGATTCTCAAGGGAACAAAAGGTGGCGGATGGTCATCGACTACCGCAACCTGGACGAAAAAACAATTGGTGACGCTTACCCCCTCCCACAAATGTCGGAAATTCTTGACCAATTAGAAAACGCGAAATACTTTTCCGAATTCGATTTGGCCATCGGGTTCCACCAAGTCAAGGTGCACCCCGACGGCGCACATGAAACGGCTTTTTCGACCCCTTTCGGTGACTAACAGTTTACTCGGATGCCATTCGGGCTCAAAAACGCGCCCGCCACATTCCAGTGCTTGATGGACCAGGTCCTCACCGGTCTACAGGGTAACGAGCTGTTCATATACCTCGACGATATCGTCATTTACGCGCGAACCCTCGACGAACATGCGTAAAAATTCCACAAACTCGCGAAAAGATTGAGACGGGCAAATCTAAAATTACAGCCCAATAAGTGTGAGTTTTTAAGGCGCGAAGTGGCCTACCTGGGCCATATTATCAGCGAAGAAGGGGTAAAACCCGACTCTAAACAACTCTAAGTTCTCAAGGATTATCCCAGACCCACTACACCAAAGAAAATTAAACAATTCCTTGGTCTCGCGGGATATTACCATCGCTCCATTGAAAATTTTTCCGGGATCGCAAAACCACTAACGCTTTTGTTAAAAAAGGAGTCCCATTTCAAGTGGACAGATCCACAAGAAGAGGCGTTTACAACGCTTCGTGACGCCCTCTGTAAAGAACCGGTACTTCAGTAACCAGATTTTTCGAAACCTTTCATCATCACGACCGACGCATCAGATATCGCGGTCGAGGGTGTCCTTAGCCAAGGAGAAATCGGCAAGGATCGACCCATCGGTTACGCCTCATGTACACTGAATAAACATGAACTCAATTATTCAACAATCGAAACGGAACTTCTTGCCATTTTGTATTGCGTGAACCATTTCAGACCTTACGTCTATGGGCAAGAGTTCGTGTTAGTCACCGACCACAAGCCCCTCGTGTGGCTTCACTCGGTAAAGGACCCGGCCAACAGGCTGGTCCATTGGCGACTCACATAAGTACATCTCACTTTATTGTCGACACAACGTATTCTTTTAACATTCGTTTGAACTGCTCCACTTTCTCACATCCTTTTAGATCAGCTGGTAATGCATTATACATTTTTACTCCGTCGTAGTACATGCTCTTTTGTGCGCTTCGCGTTTTTCGAAATTGTATGACTATATTTCCTGCTTGTCGTGTTTCCCTACCACTCCTCATTCTCACTATTTGTAACCGACTTTTCAGTTCCTTCGGCAGTAGATTTTTCACGGCTTTACATATAAATATACATACATTATAGTACAATATTTGCCTCACTGACATAAATTGCACCGCATTCAACATATCTTCCACCTTCGTGTATCGGTTGCATTGCAATATGATTCTCATCGCTCTGTTTTGCGCGATCTGCAGTTTATTCAACTCTGTTTCTCCCATACCCACTAACAGTGTTGCACAATATTCGAAGTGAGGTGCGATAATCGTCTTATATATGACACATCTCGTATACGCAGATACGTAATGCCCTATTCTGTTTAGGAAACTTGTTTTTTTACCAATTTTTTTTAACATGTACTCACAGTGATCTTTGAATCGTAGCTTATCGTCAATAATTATACCCAAATATTTCATCGCCTCCACTCTTTCCAGTTCCGTTCCATCTAGACAGTTAAGTACAATATTCCCACTCACGCTTTCCCTTACACTGCTGGCAATCATATATTTTGTTTTTTCGACATTCATTTTTAATTTATTTCTGTCCATCCATTTTTCCACTATATTCAATAACATATTAATCTATCTTTCCACTTCCGCACTATTTTGACCCGTTACATATATCACGGTATCATCAGCAAACATTTTTATTGCACAATCCTCGGGACACAAATTAACTATATCATTTATATATATAATAAATAACAATGGCCCTAATACGGACCCATGTGGCACACCATGTTCATTGGAAATAATTTCAGACCATTCATTATTGAATCGAACTCGCTGTGTTCTATTTCTTAAGTATGTACGGAACCTATCTAATACCCTTTCTCTAATTCCATATTGGTATAATTTGTCTAATAATATTCCCCTGTCTATTGTCTCAAACGCTCGTCTTAAATCCATGAAGATTATTCCTACCATTTTCCCTTCATTAATGTCCATTTTCCATTCATCTACAACAGTTTGAATCGCCGTTTCGCACGAAGATTGCTTTCTAAATCCCGACTGATGTTCCGTTATAATGTCATTGGCTTCTAGGTGTTTTTCGATTTGGTTTTTCACAGCTAATTCTAGCACTTTTTCGTATGGTGGCAACATATTAATTGCCCTGTACTGACCGGCTTTCGCGGCCTTGTTCATCTTTGGGATCGGTATAATCGTGGAAGTTTTCCAGCTGTCTGGGCAACATCCCTCTCTTAGCGACCCATTTATTATTTCTACAAATTCCTCTTTGATTACACTAAACGCCAATTTTAGTATATCACTTGATATTCCTTCTTCTGTTCCCTTCTTTTTTGAAGTTCCATCACTATCTTCTCTAGATCCTTTATTTCAACCCGACTAAATTTGTCCATTATTCTTTCATTATCCATCCCAACTCCTGTTATAATCCTTCGCCTGTTTGGACTCCCTGACGTATTCCGCTGTATTGAATTAACTATATTGTTTATACTTTGTACATAATACACATTAAATTTATCAGCTATGTTACATCCCATCATGCCCGTCAATATCTCAAAATCTATGTTCTCTACATCCCGTGCACCCATTGGTTCCCCTCTAATCAATTCTTTTAACGTTTTCCACATTTTTGTCGGGTCCTTCTTATTATCGTCTATCGTCTGTTCATAATATTCCTTTTTTTTGCTCTTATTAATTTAACTACCGCATTCCTTTCTATTTTAAATTGCTGCCACTGCTCTTCCAAACCAGTGATACTTGCTACTCTATATGCCTTATCTCTTCTTCTGGCTGCTACTGTAATATCCTCTGAGTACCATTTTTCCCTTCCCAAACCCTTGGAATCTTGATTGTTCTTTTGGGTGCAAATTTGTCTAGTGCACCCACTATGTTATCAGCAAGTATTTTTGCTCGTTGGCTTACCTCTAACCCTTGGACTTGTTTTATGGTATTGCTCAACATCTTTGAAAATTCCTTCCCATCAATTTTACTGTAGTTTCTTGATATATATTCTCTGTACTCGTTGTTTTCCGTCCTATTACCCAATATGACTTTTATCCATCCATGGTCCGTTATCTTTGGCTCATGTTCCACCTGAACTTGTGCAATCCTATTAGCAAATAATAAATCTATAATCGTTCGGCTATCTTGCGTTAGTCTCGTTGGCTTATTAACATATTGCTTCATCCCTAGACTCAGCATTCCTGTTATCAGCTTCTTTTTATAGTACGTTTCTACTGTAACATCTATATTAAAGTCACCTAATATCAAACAGTATCCTTTTATTGTCAGTTCCTCAGTTATGTTTTCTATGTATCGTATAAAATCAGCATCTGACGCACTCGGTGAGTGATACACAACTGCAATCACTCCTTTATAATGTTCGTCCTTGACCTCAATTCCAGCACACCAACAATTTGCCTCTAGTTTTCTTATCGGTATCACATCAAATTTGATACCGTCTCTGACGTATAGGATCACACCACCTGTGCTCCTCTTTTCTGCATCGCATCTGACTATACCGTATCCCGGTATATACACTTCACTGTTTTCGATTTCGGTCGTCACCCTGGTCTCTGATAACGCTATAAATGCAGGTTTCATTCTGTCCACTACTTGGTATCGTATTTCATCCTTGTGTGCTATAAGACTTTGCGCATTTGTGTACCATAGCGTTTCTTCCTGCTGTCACTGCTAATCGTCCCAGCCTGCTCTCCTCTTCTCTTCTTGGATGGCTCGTTTATACGTTGGGCATTCCCGATCGATTGCGTAATGTTCCGTATTTATCTCCAGGTTGTATGCTCTGTTTTTGAACACACAGTTTATGCAATTGCTTTCCGCCACTGTACATCTACTCGCATCATGATTTCCGGCACATTTATGGCATGTTTCCTCCCTCGTGCAGGTCTTTGCCATATGGTAATAGCCCCAAAACTTGTAGCATGGCTTCACGTTGAAATGATTGTATACCGGACACTTTCTCCATCCCACGCTGATCTTGCCTTTCATCAATAGCTCTTGATGGGTTCCTTCATCATCTATCATTATTATTGAGCCTTCGTGTCTTCCTTCTTTGTTTATTCTTTTGACGATTTTCATCTCCCTTCCTTCATTCTCTTCCATTGGGTTCTGCTTTTTTATTGTTTCAACCAGCTCATCGTCTCCCAATTCGAGTTCGTCCACCTCCATGTTCACAATCTTAATTTTCGGTTTTTGTTGCATCGTTTCGGTGACTTTAAAGCCTTCGCCCATTTTCTCCTGGACTATGGTCTTTAACTTTTCTACTACCTCCGTCGTTTCACAGCCCAAAATTACTGTTCCATTACTACCTTTCTTTAACCTTGTTACTCCCACAGCCATGTTTTTTATGTCGACTTTTTATTTGATCGTCTTTTTTGTGGCCTCACTTTCTTGTTGTTCTTTAGGCTTGATAATTATGACGTTCTCTTTTTTCTTTTCTTTGAAGGCTCCTGAATAAGTTCTTGGTACTTCCGGTGCTGCACCTAGAACTCCTCCTTGGATCATCCTTTTGATTTCGTCAATTTCGCTCTTCATATCTTCTAATTCTTCGTGGACTATTTCTTTAATTATCGTCTTAACTTCTTCCTTGCATGCAACTTCATCCTTCAGGTCTTTCACGATTTTCACCAACCAGTCTATTTTTGCCTCCATTTTTCCTGACGAATTCATAACTCTGCTTGCGGTATTTCCCCCGTTGAGCCGACTCGGTCTCTGCTGACACCGCTGCCACCTGCCGTGGGTGTCGCCTGCTTCGGAGTTTCGTCAAGTACGAAGTTTTCGAGGGGACCCTGACGCGGTACTAATTCTCTGTTGTTATCGTACACCTTATGCTTATTCACACATCCCGGATGATAAAAAAGTTTCGTACTCGTCTTGCATCGTACTGCCACGTTTTTAATAGCTTTTCTGCAACCTGAGGATCGATGTTCTTCGTACTCAGTCGTGGTATCCATTGTCAGTACGGTCGGTAAGTGACCATCCCGCACTGTGTAATTCCTTACTATGCGCTGCTATCGTGTCACCGTGGCAGCGGTCGTCGCCACCTTGTTCGCGAATCGAATAATGTCAGTACCAAAAAAGGTTCACAGGCCTGCGATCCCGATTGGTATCAGAATCATCGATGGTTCATACTGTCCACCACACAAAACTGGTCACTTCGTTACAGATTATTATCTTTATTGCACACTTTTTCCCACTAAAAAATGGCTCCAAGGCGGAGCGCAACTGACACACGTCCGAACTCAAGCTGTCATAGAGAGAGAGAGGGGGGGAGAGAGAGAGAGAGAGAGAGAGAGAGAGATTTGATTTGATGTGTTTATTTATGCCCTAGCACGCTATGGGGCAAGGTACAGAAATTTGTTCGCGGTGAGCCGAAAACAATAGTAGACTAATTACGTATGGTATTAGGTAACAAATTATACAATATGAAATAATTATGATTAATAATTAATAACAACGATAATAGAGAAGGTGGAGAAATCGTTTCTCGATTTCTCGATTTCGCAATTCGCAATTTCGCAATTTCGCGATTTCGGCGCATACTAAAAGTAACAATACGTTTGTATAGGTATATAGTAGAGGGTTATGTGTCTCAGTCAACCTCAGTCACGCCAACCGAGAGCACTCAGAGTCAAGCAAGTAACCACGCAAACGTGACTTAAAAAGTCGAAGTGACGTAGCTTGGGTTATCTCTGCAGGGAGGCTGTGCCAAAAATACGCAGCCGAAAGACCAAAGAGAGAGAGAGAGAGAGCGAGAGAGAGAGAGAGAGAGAGAGAGAGAGAGAGAGAGAGAGAGAGAGAGAGAGAGAGAGAGAGAGAGAGAGAGAGAGAGAGAGAGAGAGAGAGAGAGAGAGATTTGATTTGATTTGATATTTATTTTTATGCCCTAGCACGCTATGGGGCAAAATGAAATCTTGGGCAAATTTGTGCCCATGCGAGAATAACAAAAAATGTTTGGTACAGGCGTAAATTACAAACTAAAACTAAGAGTAAAAATATAAGAATCTAGTAATAAACTCCAAAAATTATAACATTACTTATATCTAAAAACGTGTCTTAATACGATCGAGGAAACTATATCATAAACATTTACATAGCACAACTTAGCTTGATCACACGAGACGCAACCACGGACATTTAGACCTGCGGAGTGCCCAAACGCTCAGACTCCAATAGATGGCTGTGGAGCTTTGTTTTGAATGTCGCTAAGGTCGGGGCTCGGGTGATTGACAATGGCAAGCTGTGCCAAAAATAAGCAGCCGACAGGCCAAAAGACCCCCGAAGCGCAGCCGTTCTGTGGTGAGGAATCGCAAAAGTACTAGCAGGCCGTCTAACGGAGCTTCGCACAGCCTGGTCAGCCAGCGGAAGAAGCTCACGGAGATAAGCGGGAGATCCGAGGAAGAGGATGCGGTACGTCAGACAGCCGAGAAAATAAAGGCGCCTATTTGAAATGGAGAGCCAGTTTAGACGTAGTCGATGAACCGTTACATGTTCGTCGCGTCGGAGATCAAAGACAAAACGAACACAATGATTTGCTAGCCGCTGAAGTTTAATGTTTAGACAATTTGGTAAGTCGAGGAGGAGGAGGCAGCAATAATCGAAGTGGGGAAAAATTAATGCCGTAACCAGTTTGGCTCTCAGCTCAGTGGATAGTGAACGTCTATGATATTTCAGCCGGTATAGGGCAAAGTTGACCCTTTGGGATATAGCAGAGATATGCCTATGCCAGGATAGTGTACTTGAGATGGTAACTCCGAGATCAAGGGCTTCGTCAACGTACGGTATATAAGACGGTCCAGCAGTCGCCCGAGGGCAGGTAGAAAGATCTAAGGTGCGAACGTAGCCTGCGCTGCCAAGGATAAGGGCCTTAGACTTGCCAGGGTTCAGGGAGAGGCAGCTAGAGGAAGCGAATTCAGCTATCACTCCAGCATCGTAAGAGATTTTAGCTAAGGCTACATGGAGCTCAGAAGGATGACAATGCAGATAGATCTGTGTGTCATTTGCAAATACTATGATGCTGGAATAACGTAGCCCGGCTCCAATTTGGTTGATATAGAGAGAAAAAAGTAGTGGGCCGAGGACCGAGCCTTGAGGTACACCCATAGTAGTGGGCAACCACTCAGAGCCCCGCCCCGACCCATCCACAACCGACTGACTTCGGCCCGTGAGGTAGGAGTAGAACCATCTCAAGACATTTTGGGAAAAGCCGATCTTTTTTAGCCTCTGAAGCAACCTCAGGTGACACACCGTATCGAAGGCTTTGGAGAAATCGAACATGAGTAAAAGTGTAAACATTTTCTGGTCAATACCGCGACGAATATCGTCGGATAGCCGAAGTAAAGCCGTCTGGGTACTGTACGCCTCTCTAAACGCCGACTGCCGATCATGGAGGATTTTGTTGCGACTGAGATAATCAGAGATCTGCGCATGGACTATACGCTCAAGAACTTTAGAGAGGTAGGGTAGGTTTGCGATTGGTCTGACGTCGGAAAGGGAACGGGGGGACGGAATTTTCAGAAGAGGGCGAATAAATGCACGTTTCCAGATAGATGGGAAATGGGAGTGGGCAAGCAGAAGGTTGAAAATAGTTGTGAGGTGGTGGGAAAGTATCGCCTTCGATTTGGAAACGGAAAAAGGGACTATGTCGTCTGAATCGGTAGCGAGGGAAGAAGCGGGGTTCTTAGAGAGGTGGTGGGAAACGACGGTAGCAGTAAGGGGGGTAAACTCGAAAAGGGATTCAGCGGGGGGATCAGGGATACTATGCATAGAATCAAGGAAAACGTGTACCGGTAGGGCCGCACGGGTAGCGGAGATGGAAAGGAAGTGTGAGTTTAGCTGGTCGGGGGTGAAGAAATTTAGTGGAGAGGGGTGTTTGGGTTTGACGAGCCCAAGGTTTGCAAGTTCACGCCACAGAAGAGCCGGCTCGGCAATGGCACTGAGCCTGTCAGAGTAGTAACACTCTCGTTTTTGTCGTAGCAAACAGGTTACACGGTCCCTACAGTCACGGTACGCATTTAAGGCAGTAGCGCAGCGCAATCGCTTTGCGCGTTGGAACAGAATATCGTGTTCTCGCATTAGGGCACGCAGGTCAGCCGTCAACCATGGCGTATAACGACGATGCGAACGAAAGGACCGCATAGGAGCATGGGAGTTAAATGACAATGATATTGTCGAGAGGGACGAGTTGACGAGATCGTCCAAGGAAGCGGGGTTGTTGGGGAGTGGGTCAGGAGACAGTAGGGAGTGGAGCCTGTAGTCTAGATCGGTCCGGAACGACACTTCATTGAAGTCGCGTAGGGAGCGCCTAAAAATAGTACGTGAGGAAAGTGTGGGCGCATCGAGTCTGTATGTAAGCTTAAGGAGATCATGCCCTGCTATGAACGGAACCTGGGTTTTAACGAAGGACTCGAGTTTCGTTTCTGAGTCAATAATAAGGATGTCAAGCCATGAGTCGGAGAGGGCAGTATGGAAGGAAGGACCCGTGGGCACCAGGTATAGCGCATTTGAGTAGCAAAGATCTGTGAGCGAGCGCGACTCATAGTTGTGGGAGCAGAGATTGCAATTTAGGTCCCCAGTGACGATGATATTTGAGTAGGCGTGACTATGGCGACTGAAATTTTCGAGAAAATCCGCGAATAATAGACCCTTGGGCCTACGGTAGATTGAAGCGAGTAGAATAGTGTAGTGATTTGGTAAGGTAAGTTCGAGGATAAGGTATTCCGGCGAGTTTGAGAATGCCGAGGGGGACGAGTCAAGAACCCTAACCTTAATAGAGACGTGGATAAAGCAGGCTACTCCGCCCCCTCGACGGCCCGCTCGATCATTACGCACAATGTAAAAATTTGGGATCGCAACCAGCTCATCGGAGACGTTAGGAGAAAGCCAGGTCTCGGAAACGGCAATTACGTGGACAGGATCTGAGTCAAAGGTGACGCGGATTAAGTCGATATGGGCCAGGAGTGAATTTGCATTTAGGTGGGCTAATTTGAAAAACGATGATTTTAGGCTGGGTGGTAACGGTGGTGACGATTTGGGGGTGCTTGCAGTGGGCAGTCAGACTAGTTTGCCAAGGTCCTCCTGGTTTGAGATATAGATAGTGGGCTCTCCCTCAGCTTTGCGCGCTAGAATACGGCCTAATTTGGTCCACACGAATTTAAACCCCGCGAGTCGAGCTCGAGCACGCGCTGATCGGAGGAGAGTATATTGAGTGGCGGGCAGAAGTTCGTTGACAAATACCATTCCTCTGTCTGTGCCACCGAAAAGTTCTTGGATCGAGAGTGAGCCTTTAGCACGCTTTGCAGCGATAATTGAATTTCGGACCGCTGAGGACGTAAGAGCTACAAACATCGAAAATGACCGCGGAACTAGGCTAGCGGAAGTGGACGCGGCATTGGGAGGTGCTGATTCCCGTCGAAAAACGCGTACGGAGAGTACGTGGCTCGTTAGCTCGGATATTCCAAGCGCAGCTAGGACTTTCGCCACGATAGCTTTGGGATCGTCAGATATATCGCGAGGGAGACCAGAGATAACAATTTCACTGGGCAGCGGTTCGGAAGGGGAGCTAAGTGATTCAACTTTTCTAGTGAGATTTGAAAGCTCTTGACGCAGGTTTACATTATCCGCTTTGAGATTGGCATTGTCGGTCTTGAGACTGTCAAGTAGGGACGTGTGGGCCGAAACCGTCTCGATAAGAGCGGGGAGGAGGTTTAGCGGCTCATTTATCTTATTGATAGCAACATTTGTACGATTTGCTACTTCACGCTGCTCAGCAACAAATGCTGTAAAA
>OX632357.1:3544459-3624772 GCA_951751655.1 Ophion costatus | reverse complement strand
ATAGCAAAAGCAACAATTCATTGGTGAAGTGACGCAATTATAACTACGCATAAATCTGTGGTACTTACATTTCTAAGACTGAATACGGGAAAGACATGCGCAATTCAGGCAAGTTTGGATTGTAACTAGTGACCGTGCAAGCGAGTTTTTAAAATATGGATAGAAGGTGAATTGCTGACGTGAGATGGTAACGAATTCCAGAAGTAAGCAGCGGAAAGTCCAAAAGATCGCTGAAGGATAGAGGTTCGGTGAGGTGGGATAGTAAATAGTTTAGGGGGTAGTCTAGCAGAACTTCTCTGGGAAGAGCCGGTAAACGGAAGGAGCTCCGTAATGTAAGATGGCATCTGCAAATAAAGAATTCGATAGGTAATCAGCCCCAAAAAGTAAAGATGTCGGTTCTTGACCGATAACCAGCATAGCCGGTGGCGATATGGCGTAATATGTGTGTCTCGCTTGAGGTTGAAGATAAAGCGAATACAACAGTTAACGAGTCTCTGTAATTGAGTATTAAGTTCATCAGTCAAGTCATGATAGATAAGATAACAATAATCTAGATAAGGAAAAACTAATGTGGTAATGAGCTTTGCGCGCAACGTAGTGGATAGCGAGTTCTTGTGATATTTCAGTCTGAACAAAACGTTATTTAGATTCCTGGAGACAAGCGCCACGTGAAGTCGCAAGGATAAATTTGAGGTAAAAGAAACACCAAGATTGCGTGCCTCGCTCGTAAATGGCAGGACCGAATTATTAATAAGAATTGGTGGACAGTTTTTGAGATCTATCTCGCGGGTATAAGTTGAGCTTCCGAAAATAAGAGCTTTGGACTATGTTAAGTTCAAAGAGAGACCGTTTGTATCCGCAAAATTAGAGATGACATTGACATCGTGAGTGATCATTTCGATACCCTTTCCGAGATCTCTGGGGTGACAGTGTAAAAAAATTTGTGTATCATCTGCAAATATCATCAAGCTGGAATAACGTAAATTTGCTCCAATGTCAATGATGAATAATGAAAAGAGTAGGGGACCAAGGACGGAGCCCTGAGGAACACCCCTGGAAGAGGGTATCCAGTCCGAGCACCCTCCCTGGTTATCCACTACAGCTTGTGATCTACTTGTAAGATATGAGTACACCCATTTGAATGTTTGAATGGAGAATCCGATGGCTCTAAGTTTAAGCAATAGTTGTAGGTGGGGTATTGTGTCGAAAGCTTTACTGAAGTCAAACAGGACTAGAATTGTTAACATTTTTTGGTCGATCGCACGACGGATGTCATCTGAAATTCTTAGCAGAGCTGTCTGCGTACTAAAACACTCTCTAAAGCCAGATTGACGCTCATTAAGGATATTATGTTGGTTGAGAAAATCAGTTATTTGTCGATGGAGAATGCGCTCAAATACTTTAGATATTTCAGGAAGATTTGCAATGGGCCTCACGTCAGATGCTGTCCTTGGCGTTTTGACTTTTGCTAGCGGTCGGATGTGAGCCCTCTTCCACAGACTGGGGAAATGAGCGTATTGAATGGACCAATTGAATATTTTGGCCACTATCGGAGAGATGGGCGCCTTAGCCTTGCTAATCGAAAAAGCAGAGAGACCATTCGAGCCGGAGCGGAGAGAGGAAGTAGTTGACGTAGCAAAATATTTAGCTACGGTGAGTTCAGTCACTACAGAAAAAGAGAAGGAATACTGAGGTTGAGGAATAGAGTTTAATGATACGGAAAAATCGCTATTCGAGAGCTGGCCGCCATTACCAGTAATAGAGGCAAAATACCTATTTAATTCATTTGAGCTAAAAAAACTGAGTGGCGAAGAGATATTAAATTTAACAATTCCCATGTCAGCAAGTACTTTCCATAATCGGGATGGATCAATAATTGCAGAAACTTTAGTACACAGAAAACGTTCCCTCGCACTACGCAACTGCGCTGTCACTTGATCTCTAATCAGCCGATATTCTCTGAAAATTTGCGTATTCTTAGAACGTTTGACTCGCCGAAATAATTTGTTACGTTGGAGCATCGAGTTTTTAAGTCCAGTCGTTATCCAAGGAGCTGCATACTTGTGAGGTCGAAATGCTCGCAGGGGACATATTGCGTCAAATGCTGCGGTAAGTGAGCGAGTAAGGGAATGAACAAGTTCATCGATGCCACTACTAGGGATATCTGGCTCGATGGTGGACATCTCGAGACGAGACATTAGGGGACTTAAATTATTTATATAAGTTTGCTCGTCGAAGTGTTTGAGGCATCGTTTTGAAATGACTCGCGTAGAAGGATCTTGAACACCCAAGGAATAAGTTACATGAAGAGAATCATGGCCCGCAATAGAAGGGGCCGATGACTTTGCAGACGAGTGAAGCTTGTCCGCGGAATTGATTAAAATAACATCGAGCCACGAATCGCAGGAGGAAGTATGGTACGATGTACCAGATGGAACTAAAAAGAGTGCTTGGGATAGGATAATGTCTCTAAGCTGCTCAGACTCATATCCACGTGATAACAAGTTACAATTAAAATTTCCTCCAATAATCATATTGTCGAACGCATGACTAAATCTGCTGAGGCTAGTTATAAAATCTGAGAAATATAGACCTTTTGGTCAGCGATATATAGAAGCAAACAATAACGATTTCCCATTAGCAGTTGTAACGTCGAGTAGAATGAATTCAGGCGAATTAGAAAAGGCAGATGGCGATGCATCAAGAAGTTTGACACGTAGCGAGTTTTTAACGTAACAAGCCACGCCGCCACCCATTTTGCCCTCCCAATCGTTTCTGATAATGTAAAAATCGTCGATCGCTACTAGCTCATCAGGAATACGCGAGTTCAGTCAGGTTTCGGATATAGAGACTATATGGAGTGCATTCTCGCAGAATAACAGTTTTACCTGGTCAGACGTGGAAGCTGTTGGGTCATTGCGCGGGCTTGATTTGCGTTTCATAATTCTCACATCAATTATGTGGGTGCCAATATCAGATATGCCAAGCGCAGCAAACACCTTAAGCGCAAGGACTTTTGGATCATCGCTGAAGTTTAGGGGAAAGCCGGCGATTACAACGTCGTTTGGCAAATCTTGCGCAGGCGTAACCACTCTAAGTCTGTCAGTAAGCACAGCAATATCACGGCGCAAGATGGAATTTTCACCCTCGAGTTTGGTATTGCTGAGAATTAGTTTGTGCGGTTGGTCTGTATGCTCATGTAGTTGACTGGTATGATCAGCTACGGACGCACGTAATGGTGGGATTGCTGCTACTGACTCATCGATTCTATTGTTAACTCCACGTTGTTCGGCGACAAAGGCAGCAAAGTTCGTTTCTTGAATATGAAGCATTGCGATAATTGTATCAAGTGGAGCAGCCGAGTTTGAAGAGACCGCAGTAGATAAATCACTGCCTGAGCTTGCGGGAGGGTTGGACATTTTACTGATTAGACTTTGACCGCATATGTTCAATTTAGAGTAATTCGTATAACTACGCGCACACCCCGGGTGAAATGACCGTTGACAGCCTGCGCAAGTTAAACACTCAAGAGCGACTGATTTTCTACACTTGTGACACGTTGGCGGCATAGAGGAGCGCTAGATTACCGACCACGGATACATGTACTGGTAGCACCCGATGGATGAATGCGGTAAGATGGGGTTCGTGTGTGTGCGGTATATCGACGGCGAATGTGATGAAATGTGAGCGCGCGTCAGTAGGTCCTCGGTAATACAGCGGAGACAGCCGAAAGGGAGCGCGCCAGCGCAGTAGGTCAACCGAAGATGCCCGAGATCGATCGCGAACGTGTGATAAAGATGTCCACGGCGAGGTGACAAGCGAGGTGATGGAATGTATGTACGTGTGGGTGCTCAGAGATATAGTCGTGCATGTACTAGTAAGTCACGAGATCAGGTGCGCATGCGCAATGTGGACGCCGGGTGGCAGTGGCGATGAAGAACCGATAATCCAGAATTTTGGGTTAGGAAATAGGCCACTTTTAAGCGTCAGTAATCCGGTATTTTGTATGGAGATTACGAATCCTCGAAAGCTGGAAAAGGCAAAGCATAAGTGAGCAAGCTTTGGATCTGAAAAATACGCCCGCAGGCATCGGGAACGACAGTCACGATAAAAAAATAACGGAGCAAAGAAAAGTGCGTGTCGAGCGACACACCGAGACCACCGAGAGCCGAGAGCCGAGAGAGAGAGAGAGAGAGAGATTGATGTTTATTAGCTTTCTCAGCTATTTGTTATACATAGTGTTACATATTTCTTTCAATCTATTTCCTTAAATCTAAGTACATATTTTCTTAAATCTATTTTCCTTAAATCTAAATAGATATTTCCTTAAATCTAAGTACATGTCACTTTATTGTTGACACAACGTATTCTTTTAACATTCGTTTGAACTGCTCAACTTTCTCACATCCTTTTAGATAAGCTGGTAATGCATTATACATTTTTACTCCGTCGAAGTACATTCTCTTTTGTGCGCTTCGCGTTTTTCGAAATTGTATGCCTGTGCCGCGACGAAAGAATCCAACGTTTCACGATAGGACGGTCGGTCGGTCGACACTCGGGATACCCGACGGAAATGTTCCGTCTCCCTTTGGGAAAAGGTGATCGGCCTGCGCCTACACGAAAGACTTCTAATTGTCCGGAAAGGCGGGTCGATCGGTCCACACTCGGGAATCCCTACGAAAATTTTCAATCAGCCCCTGGGAAAAAGGTGATCGACCTATGCCTCGTCGAAAACGTTCTACCTCACCCGATAGGACGGGTCGATCCGTCCACACTCGTGATACTGCACGAAAATGTTGCATCTCGCTTGGGAAAAACGTGATCGGCCTGTGCCCTGTCGAAACGATTCTACATGTCCCGATAGGTGGGTCGATCGGTCCACACTCGGGATACCCAACGATAATGTTCCATCTCCCTTGGGTAAGAGGTGATCAGCCTGTGCCGCGACGAAAAAATCCAACGTGTCACGATAGGACAGTCGGTCGGTCGACACTAGCGATACCCGACGAAAATGTTCCGTCTCGCTTTGGGAAAAGGTGATCGTCCTGCGCCTACACGAACGACTTCTAATTGGCCGGAAAGGCGGGTCGATCAGTCCACACTTGGGAATCACTACGAAAATGTTCAATCAGCCCGTGGGAAAAAGGTGATCGGCCTGTGCCTCGTCGAAAATATTCTACCTGACCCGATCGGACGGTTCTATCGTTCCCCACTCGTGATACTGGACGACAATGTTTCATCTCGCTTGGGGAAAAGGTGATCGGCGTGTGCCCCGGCGAAACGATTCTACATGTCCCGATAGGTGGGTCGATAGGTCCACACTCGGGATTCCCTACGATAATGCTTCATCTCCCTTGGGTATGAGGTGATCGGCCTGTGCTGCGACGAAAAAATCCGACGTGTCACGATAGGACGGTCGGTCGGTCCATACTCGGGATACCCGACGAAAATATTCCGTCTCCCATTGGGAAAAGGTAATCGGCCAGCGCCTAGATGAAAGACTTCTAATTGTCCGGAAAGGCGGGTCGATCGGTCCACACTCGGGAATCCCTACGAAAATGTTCAATCAAAAGGTGATCGGTCTGTGCCTCGTCGAAATCGGTCTACCTGACCCGATAGGATGGTTCGATGGGTCCACACTCGTGATACTGGACGACAATAGTAGAGGAGCTAGGCTGGTTCTATCTCCGTGATCTCTGGGGGGTGCGGGGCGGAGGAGTTGAGCGCGGGGAAGCCGCGGTATGCATGGCAGATGGGGGGGGATCCTACATGTGGCAGCCGAGTGCGCGGTTGCGGCGGAGGGGAAGGGGGGTGTTAGAGAGTGGGGAGCTAGTTTTTGGTGACGATGCGGGGTCCAGGCGATAGCTGGACCCGCGGGCGAGAGGGTGAAGCCGCTGTCGACTCTGCGCGGGAGGGGGCATCATAGAGTCGCGTTTCCTTGAAAACCCATAAAATCGGATAATTTATTATCAACATTATAGATGTAAGCGGAGCATTTTTGTCTAGACAATTCACAGGAGTTTATATATATGAAAAAAAAACTTAGCCAAATGTGTTCGTGCGTGTGTGTGTGTGTGTGTGTGTGTGGGCGTGTGCGTGTGTGTGCGCGCGCGCGCGTGTGTGTGTGTGTGTGTCATTGTTTCAACCACCTCGTCCGAAAGTCTCAAATTTTACGACTCTTTTTTTTTCTTACGTCGAGCGCCAGAGACCGTCATACCCTACCGCTGCGCATGTGCGACTCGGGTCTCATCATTCCATAGGTCCGCACTTGAGAACCCATAAAATTTTTCGACCGCAAGCGACGAAGATAGTGATCCGCGGAAAAAATGCATTTCCATTTCACAGGGCTTCAGTTTTTCATCTCTGAATGAAAATATATACAGAGAGTGCAGCGTCAAACCTTGATGCCGACACTTGAGATCATGCAGGTCTGGACAAGTTAGCCCAATGTTTAAGGATTTTTTCTTCGTTAACACCACTCTCCAAGCTATTAGAATTTTTTTTATTGCTCCCCTATTCAGAGCATATACGATAACGGGGTGTTTATGTTGAAAAACGATAAATTTTCGGAGACCTATGGATCGGAGAACTTTTTAGGCTCCGTCACCGTGGACCACTTGAGCGCCGAGAGCCCATGAATTTCTTTTTTTCACTACACGCATCTTGACTGAGATGCTCTTTTATTTTTCCCGGCATTCCAATGCGATATACGAAAAATCTCGTGGGTTCGTAATATTTTCCGAGATGATAGGGAAAGACGAAAAATGTCTAAACGGGAAAACCATGCTTAATAATCTGCTGCGCTCAAAAGTGTTCACACTTTTGATCGAGCAGTCAGTTAGTGGACATCTCTTTTGGGAAGCCTCGTTTCATCAAATATGGAGAGCAACGCGGAGAAGTCAAAACAAATCTTGCACGACCAAGCCGCGCTCCTAAGTTCATTCGAAGATTTTGCTGTGTGGGAACAACGGTGCGTTGAGTTTATCGAAGAATTGGAAACGCAATGGCGGATTAAGCGCCCGCGACTATCAATTGGACTTCAATAGTCAATGATAGCCCAAATAGCGCGGCTGGGACGGTTGAGGAATTCTGTGCGTAATCATTTTATACACACGGGTGCAGGACACGGTCATCATGGGCTAATCTGGCGAGAGATTGACACATCCTTCAATAGTCGAATATTGACGGGTTCTGTAATCAATCGCAACCACATCGAACCACGGCAATTTCCCAACGATGCTCGCGACCTAGTGCTTCAACATCTGCAAAATACTATTTGCAAACACAGTAATAAAATTAATACAGTGTTTAATGGCGAATTCGCGAGTGGAGACAAACATGCCAATAAAAGTGTCAACACGCGCAACTGCGAACTATTTAACACAAGCGATTTGAATGAGTGGAACCAGCAACGTGTTATGGAGCCCACTATAACCTCACTTGACGAATTTCCAGAACGAGATAGTGGCTGGTCTATGCGGAAAATACTTAGGCTCACGATAAATGTGAATAAGTATAAGCCGATGCGTGCCGGGTGCACTATACCATTGCCGCGGGAAATGATAATGAAGTGGGCTGTGATTAATGTCAAATCGAACGATAATGCATGTTTCGCATAGGCAGTTGGCGCTGCTCTACACCCAGCTGAACGAAACAGTGACCGTCCGTCATCTTACCCACATTACTCAAGCGTACTGAATCTACAGGACATTCAATTCCCGGTAACCATACACCAAATAAAAAAATTTGAGCTGCAAAACAATTTATCCATCAACGTGTATACCACCACCACCACCAAAAAGGAAATCGTTCCAATACGCGTCACTCAAAATAAGAAGGAAACGCACATCAATTTGATGTACATGCAAGATACCGAGGACAACAAAGTGGGGCATTTTACATGGATTAAGAACATGTCGAGACTCGTAAACGCACAACTGAGCAAAAAAGAGCACAAACAATATATCTGTGATAGGTATGCAAAGTTCACATAAGTTATATTCCGTTGGCATCTACTAGATGAATTGAACGAAACAATGTTTTTTTTGCAGGTGTTTGCATTACTTGGGATCCGAGGATAAATTGCAGTCGCACGAGGTCGATTGTGGAGCAATAAACGACTGCGCGATCCGACTACCGAATGACACCAACAAGTGGCTCCAATTCAACAACTTTCGCCGGAAAGAGCGACATCCCTTCATTGTGTATGCCGATTTGGAGTGTGTTTTAGCAAAGACTGATGAGAAGAACCAAGCAAAAGATATGTATCAACATCATGAAGTGTTTAGTATAGGATACTACGTGTGTTGTGCGTATGATCAAACACTATCTTCATATCGCTCACGTCGCAGTGCCGATTGTGTTTCGTGGTTTGTCGAAGAACTGAAAAGTCTAGCATTGCGCATAAAAGAAATTTTCTGCGACAATGTCCCAATGATTTATCTGACACCGAGCGAGTGGGCCAGTTTTCGCAAAGCGACCCAATGTCATATATGCAGGATTCCATTCGCGCAAGAAGATGTACGCGTTCGAGATCAATGCCATCTGACTGGACGCTATAGAGGCCCTGCCTATTCTAATTGCAATTTAAACTACAAATAGTCATTCTTCATTCCCATAGTTTTTCAAAATTTGTCGGGTTACGATGCACATTTTATAATCAAGGAAGTAGCCACAGCGTTCGAAGGAAAAACCGATGTGCTTCCAATCACAAAGGAGAAATACATCTCCTTCACGAAGCATGTTAAAATTACAGATGATTCAAAACATAAGATCCAATTGCGCTCCATCGATTCATACAAATTCCTCAACACCAGTCTCGACAAATTAGCCTCATTTTTGACCGAGGACACACTCAAAATTTTACGCATGCAATTCCCAACGCTATTGACGGACAATTTCAATTTGCTGACGCGAAAAGGGGTCTTCCCTTATGAGTGTATTGATGACGTGACCAAGCTAGACGACACTTGCCCACCACCACGTGACGCCTTTTATAATTCCCTGACAGATGCTACAGTATCTGAGAGTGAGTATGCACATGCTGAGAATGTTTGGGAGCGGTCCTCCATTCGAACGCTGGGTGACTATAGCGATTTATACTTGAAGACAGATGTCTTGTTATTAGCTGATATTTTCGAATACTTTCGCAATACATGCATTGAGAGCTATGGCCTAGATCCCGCGTATTACTACACATTGCCGGGGTATACCTGGGATGCAATGCTAAAACATTCGAATGTCAAGTTTGAATTACTAACCGACATCGACATGGTTTTATTCGTTGAGCGGGGTATACGCGGTGGTCTCAGTCAATGCTCAAACCGCTATGCACACGCTAATAACAAGTACATGGAGTCGTTTGATCCATCGAAAGCATCGTCATACTTGATGTATTTTGACGTCAACAATCTGTATGGATGGGCAATGTGTCAACCTTTGCCATACGCAGATTTCCGACGGGTCAACAACGTGTCCAAGTATGATCCATCTTCCATCGCGCTAGATTCACCGACAGGCTACATCCTTGAAGTCGACTTGGAATATCCACAATCTCCACATGATGCGCAAAAAGACCTGCCGTTTTGTCCAATACATGAAAAACCGCCGGGTAAGCAGGGGGAAAAGCTGTTAGCAACCGCCTGTGACAAAAAACGCTACATCATTCACTATCGAAACTTACAGCAGTGCTAACGACATGGACTTTGCCTTACGAAAATCCATAGGGTATTACAATTCACACAATCCCCATGGCTACGTTCTTATATCGAGTTAAATACGCAATTTCGAACGCTAGCCAAAAACGGTTTTGAAAAGAATTTATTCAAATTAATGAACAATGCGGGGTTTGGCAAAACGATGGAAAATGTGCGCAATCATGTAGATGTAAAGCTTTTGACGAAATGGGAGGGCAGATATGGTGCAGAGGCAATGATCGCGAAGCCAAACTTCCACAGCCGAAGTGTTTTTTCGGAAAACCTTATTGCTGTAGAATTGCGCAATCTCGAGGTGAAATTCAACAAGCCGATATATGTGGGCATGTGCATACTCGACATATCCAAAACATGCTTGTATGGATTTCATCACGCGTATATGGTACCTCTGTATCGGGATAAGTGTAAAATCATGTATACCGATACGGATAGTCTCATATATAACATTGAGAGCGATGATATGTACATGGACATGAAGCGCGACATTGTAAAATTCGATAGGAGCGATTATCCGGTGGACAATAGGTATGGTATGCCGCTTGTCAACAAGACGGTACCCGGTCTCATGAAAGACGAATGCAATGGTGCAATTATGACCGAGTTCATTGGACTTCGATCGAAAATGTATGCGACACGTGTTGAGGGTAAGAAGGTCCCTAATAAAGTCAAAGGTGTCAAGAGCAGTGTTGTGGCTAGGACAATCACATTTGACGATTATGCCCGATGCTTGAAGGAAGACATTGAAATGATGCGTAGTCAAACGTGTATTCGATCGAAGTTGCACAAGGTCCACACGATTCATGAGACGAAAATCGCTCTAAGCGCTCATGATGATAAGCGGTATATCATACCTGGGACCTCTGAGACCCTACCAAGCGGGCATTACAGCATACCGTTGTAACAAACTATCATGCATATAAACTCGATGAAAAATTGTGAATATTTTTGTAAATACTTGACGTATAAAACTTGTGGAAATTGTGTATGTTTTTGTAAACATTAATTCGATGTAAAACTTGTTTGTTGTAAATATTTGATTTTGTAAAAATGGACTTTTGTAAGTAAAGGAAACGGCTTTTGTAATCCATGTGTACCAATTATTTCTCGCATACACTGATCAAGAGTGGCGGGCAGAAGGGATTGGAGGGAGAGAAAACGCCTGCTGTGGCGCACCACGGTGGCGGGTAGAAAGAGAGTCATAAATGTCTAAATGTTTTTGCCCTCTTTTATTGACGACTACAGATCAGATTTACTTATCCAACTATTGTGGGCATTGTCGAAACCCAGCCATTTTACAATCGTTCGATGACCGCGTTTCTTTAAGGGGTAAGGCCACTGTAAATTTTTTGAAAAATCGATTTTTTTTAATTGGCTTAAAAAATAGTTTAAACCCTCTAGAATAAGAAAAAAAAGGTCCTGTGCGAAAAAAAAATTGTTGTCCTTAGGAAATGAAGGTCGCCGCCAAGCGTGTCAAAACTTGCTCCGAAACGACTGCAATTATATCGGAGATGGCGATTCCAAAACTTTCAAAGGCATCGTGGATTCGAAGCCTTATGAAAATGTTGATGTTAAAAAAAAGAGTGCATAGATCACGTGCAAAAAAGAATGGGCACTCGATTGAGAAACTTAAAAAAAGGAACAAAAGGTCTCGGGGGAAGAGGAAAACTCACTGCCAAATTGATTGACGAACTAAGCATTTATTACGGCTTAGCAATCCGTCGAAATTCCGATTCCATCAAAAATATGAAAAATGAGATCTGGGCAACCCTTTTTCACAAAATGTCAACGGATGAAAAGCCTCAGCACGAAAAATGTTCGGAGAATTGGTGCAGTTGGAAGAAAGCGAAAGCAGAAAATGCCTTGGATGCGTATCATCACAATCAGCCAATGAGTGAGGAGGTTTAT
Organism: Ophion costatus; assembly: GCA_951751655.1. NCBI lineage: Eukaryota > Metazoa > Arthropoda > Insecta > Hymenoptera > Ichneumonidae > Ophion > Ophion costatus. The sequence goes on along the minus strand of OX632357.1, from coordinate 3,613,154 downwards.
CAAGCCATCAAACCCATCTACATGGAATTGAGCCGGGACGAGTTGCTGCAGCGTTGCTTGGGGGCCTATACTCAAAACAATAACGAAAGTTTCAACGCTACCGTTTGGAGTTTGGCCCCCAAATCATCCTCAAGCGGAAAAACTGTACTAGATATTGCGACGGATATCGCTGTTTGCATATTCAATGGCGGCCTTACCAACGTCTTGCAAATATTCAAGATGTTGGAGGTGGAAATTGGTGTACAGTTATATAATTTCTGCATCGAAGCCGACGCCAAACGCATCACGCACGCGGAGACATCTCTGAGCGACGCGGCCAAAAGTGCGCGCGCGCTCCAAAAATCAACCAGGAAAGACGAAGAAGACGAAAATTTGGCTATCGAAGGACAAATGTATGGTGCTGGGATTGCAGACTAACGGTAAAAAATGTTTTTTAACTTCTTTTTTTAATTTTTTCCAATAAAAAACTATTCGCAAAACTTTAAACGCGTTTTTCTCGAAACATGGTTTTTCAAAATGGCACGCAGCATAACTCGAACAATTTACATTTTTTTTACTTGAAATTTTAACCAGATGTGAACATTTACATTATCTTGAGAATGTCGATCGGAATTTTGAAGAACTTTATTTATTGATTTTTTATTAACAAAAAACGCCGTTTTTTTCGTCAAAAATCAATTTTTTTTTCAAACGCACGCCAAATCCACAAAAATTGATACTTTTGAAAATCCGATCGACATTCTCTAGCTATAGCCCTCTAGATTAATGGTTTTTTTTTTGTTCTAGATTCAAAAGTGCACCAGTGGTGCTGCGTGCCGCGGAGCCCTGGAAGCAAAACATGTCCCGGGAAGATAGCTGTGGAACCGCCATTTTGTTTTTTTTTTTACTGTAAAAAAATTTTATAATAAAGTTTAATGTATGCCCGATAACACCATTAAAAGTTTTTTTTCAAATACCTTTAATTTCGGGAGCATAAAATTAGTGAAAAAACCTTTTTTTTTGGGCCGTTACAGTGGCCTTACTCCTTAAAGTGTTTTCTATGAGATAGATATCGGGGTACTTGACACGGAGAAGCTCTTGTTCGTAGAAACCACCGGCGATGGGTTCATCTTTATGGTCCTTCAAACGATACGTCACTGGATACGATTTCTTCACACGAGATACTGTAAATATTTCCGTTGTCCAATTTGGCGTGTAACCCTTTTCGAAAACACTCTTAAATTTGCTGAGTCTCATTTTATCGCCAATGGTGAATTTCGGTGGTGTTTTTATTGGCGGCTGAGTCTTATTGAAAACTTGCAGCAATATTTACTTCTCATTCTCCGCGATGACATTTCTCGGTTTCATCTTAATGGTGCGGTGTACGGAATCATTATATTCAGCTACTAGATTATCAAGAATATCGATCCACTTATAATTACCACGGATACTAAATTGCATTTACATCTTAAGTTACAATGTACGATTGAAACGCTCGCAAATGGATGGCTCAAGTTGCTATATGTTGAATACATGTGAATATTGTACTTTCTCATAAGGGGATTAAAGTGACAATTGAAAAATTCTTTTCCCTTGTCGACGTGCAGGCGCTGTGGTATGCGTCCCTTAACGAGTATCGACTTTATTGCGGCTGCTGCATCTTTACCACACTTTCTCATCATTGGTACGGCGCAGGCGAATTTTGAGAAAGTATCGATGACGGTGAGGAGGAATTTATGTTAGGTGTTTTGATGTGCGTACGATGACATATCGACGAGATCGGCTTGCCAGGTCTCATCCAAGCCACGGATGACCACATGTCGACGCGGATAGTTTCGTGGAGCAGGCTTATGTAGCTCCAGCACGAGAGCGCTCTGTTTCTCGTTCATTTTCTAGTCCACTCAGTCGCGCATCCAGTGCAGCGATGGTCCGTGAATTACGAACCACCAAATCTTGTAGATTTTTGACATTGGCCTCGAGTGTCTTTGCAATATCTCTTATCGTAGTTTCAAGTCCATTAACCAGCAATTGATTACTCTCGTTTATCTCTTTGCGTATGTTCTTAATGATAGTTCGGGATCTTTTGTGTAAAGTACTTAGAGTGATGGCGTCGTCTTCCCCTTCCGGATTGACAAGGCTACACAATCGTTTCTGCCCCACGTCATAATGACCATCTGCGGTGGTTTTAAACCCAATCTCAGGTTGGCATGTAGGACCTTGCTTACTGAGGAGTACACTCTGATGCAATTTGCGTCCAAACACATCGACACTCATGATGAGAATCCATAAATTTTCCGACACCGAGTTAATAAATTATTTCCGCTTCACGCAATTCGTCGATAATCGAAATAATTTCATTCGCATGGGCCGAATTGCCGGCTGCTTGTGATGCCAGAAGTAGACGAAGCCGGTCGACCAGCTCATTGGGATTGTCCCAATATACATAGTCCAATTGAGCGTTTTATCTAGCCAGCTTATACGTTGGCATACGCTTTCCCACGTGGTGATCGGCTATATTTGCAATATAAGTGTTGAATTTGTGAAAGGTATTACGCCGTACAGCCGCACTAGGCTTATAAAATTTTTTGTGAGCATTCGTCGCAATGACAAACTTTTCATACTTTTTCAAATCGTCTGATGTGAGAGTTTCGATATTGGGCACTGTTTTAAACAGCAGCTCAGTTAATCCAACAGTTTTCGCATAATTCACATCTCCCACACGAATATGTTGAGAGTCGAAATTTATCGGAGAATCACCAATCATTAATCGGTTGTTTGAGAGATTCCGCACACCATATGATACATCCAGGCTTGCTTTTGTATTTGTTCGTAACAGCAGGCGATATTCGGTGATTAATTCAACGACATTTTGTGAGTCATCATCATCGTCCTCATATATCAATTTGAAAGAATCTTGTATTTCACTCTTGAAGGTTTCGGGTGTCTCGTTCTTCAATTCATGTTTCACACTATTGATCGCATCTCCTTCTTTATCGTCGGCTTTTTCGTCCTTGATTTCCTCCTTCGCCGGCTCACCGTTTTTGTATGACACCAATTTCTCCAATGGTCGGAATATAGGCTTAAAGACATCTCGCATTCTCTGCTCATCACTCTCTTTGCCAATTTTCATCATTCGATGCTTTCGTCTGATTGCATCGCTCGCCTTGGCAATTTCGCGCAATACATTTTTTTCTCTCAACAGTTGTTCGCTCTTCATGTTGTCACTGTCGACGCGGGCACAATACTGCCTCTTGAACCACCAGCGACGAGTCATTTATCAATGGTGAGAAAATCATCAAAACCTTGTCTATATCGACCCTCGTTCATATTGCTATCTTTGTCGATCGTGATAAATGCATACTTGTCGGAATTCCAGCATTTCATGCACATGTTTTTGAAGCATGTGAAAGTCCTATCCGTATTAACGTGATCGTTGTACACATGTTTGAGATTCATATCATCCTGCTTGAAAAACACCACGAAATTTGCATTATCTCTCAGGAGATGTTTGGGGATACGAGTGTACGTCTGACAAAGATAAAAACTGTCTACAATCTCGTGTCTTCCCATGGAAAAGAATGCTCTAACATTATCCTGCTTCTCGCACGCAATATCATCAAAGATTAATATAGAGTGGGACCGTGCATCACTTGGTGCAATCACTTGTTCATGCTCATTGAATGGATTATATGTAACTCCATGCACAGGTTCAAGTAATTGTTCGAGCAACTTGTACTTTGGTTGCTTCAGCGACTTGGAATACATATAAATGTTCACAAATCTCAAGCCATTGGGATGGATGATCAGAGTGAGCAAAGCATTGGTTTTTCCACAATTTCATGGACCACAAAACACCGCACGTATGCTATCCGGCTGTAACTGTCCATGACGCTTTTGTCTCTTCTCCCGGCCATCTTCGACACATTCATCGAACTTTATCACGGGAAGGCTACCTCCGTGAGTTTGCTTCTTGGATGCCATGCCGCACAGGACTAACGGGAAAATCATATAAATAGTATTTTTATGAGGATTCGCCGTCAGACGAGTATTGTCTTGAGACATGATCGTTCATAGCGGTAAAGGTGTCGTCAATCGCCTAATCAACAAACTACCCGTTGAATTGCATCTGCCTGGTTATCAATATTGCGGACCAGGCACAAAGTTGGCCAAGCGTCTTGCTCGTGGTGATCCGGGCACTAATCCATTGGATGCAGCTTGCAAACATCACGATATTGCATATTCGAAAAATCCGAATAATCTTGAAGCGAGACATTTGGCGGATAAAGTGTTGGCTGAACAGGCTTGGCAACGCGTTACTGCGCGAGACGCTAGTATCGGTGAAAAACCCAGTGCTTGGGGCATGGCAAATATTATGAAGACAAAGAGAAAATTTGGTATGGGGATAAAGGCCCGCAAGGGTGGCGGTTGTTTGAACAAAATAATTGGCGCTGCGAAGAAGACAATGATTCAAAGTGATGATCCACATAAGATTATTAAATCAGCTCTAAAGGGTGCTTGTGCAGCTGTAAAGATGCAAGGTGGTAAAGTACGCACACCTCGAGTTCTACCTGTACCCCATAAGATTGGTGGTGTATTACCGTTCCTCGTGCCTATTTTTGCGGGTCTTAGCGCTGCGGGTGCTTTGTCAGGTGGTGCGGCGAGCATAGCTAAAGCGGTAAATGGTGCTCATGCAGCTTAAGGTGAATTGGATGAAAGTAAGCGCCATAATCGAACAATTGAAGCGATCGCATTGGGTAAGGGGTTACATCTGAAACCATATAAGCAGGGATTGGGTCTTCATATTACGCCAAAAAACTAGAAGTTACGCTACCTCACCGACCTCTCACGACATCGTTCTCCTCAAATATGCGAAAATCCTAAAAATTCCACATTTTCGTGGAGCTTACATGCGCGATACATTGCCAGCGAACGGGCCCCTCAAATGTGAAGCAGCAATTGACAATTTGGATGAAAATGTCGGTCCTGGAACACAATGGGTCGCTTACAAAAAGACTGGATGTCAAGTCATGTACTTTGATAGTTTCGGCAACCTTCCGCCACCATCCGAACTCATGAGATATTTTCGTGTTGGTAGCGTAAATTATAATTATACTGGATATCAGGAATATGATACGACGAATGTGGACATTTGTGTCTTAAATTTCTTTGTCAAAAATTACAGCACAACGACAAATATACATTATATATAGGGGGGAAATGACGTGGAAAATTCAGTTGTTAATTTACCAGCATCATGGATGAAAGTTTAACATTGACCATATCTGGCTCATCATCCATACTCGAGGTGCAATACTTTCCCCCCACCGAACTCTCGCCTCAAAAAAATTATACTCTCAGTCTCGTGGAATTGTTGACTTTCAACTTTATTCCCATTATCGACGATGGTCACGATAAAATTTACGTGGGAGAAGAGGTGTTGACGATACCTACGGGTAGTTATGAAATAGAGGATATCGAGACGTTTGTACAAGCAGAGCTCTCGCGTAAAAACATCAGCATCAGCATTAAACCCAATAATAATACGCTACGCAGTGGGATCGAGTGTGATCGTGATGTAAACTTTGAGCCGACAGATTCTATTGGACATCTACTAGGATTCACCGCACGCAAATTGGAAACCAATAAAAGACATGAATCTGACCTTCCTGTAGCCATTCTCAAAGTGAATGCCCTACGCGTTGAGTGCAACATTACCGCTGGTGCCTATATTAACGGACAAAATGTACACACAATTCATGAATTCTTTCCATCTGTGCCACCGGGCTATAAGATCATTGAAGTTCCCTCGCATGTAATTTATCTGCCGATCACAAGTCGAACGATTGATACGATACAGCTTCGCATAGTGGATCAGGACGATGATTTGGTAAATTTCCGTGGTGAAGTAATCACCATACGTCTGCATATAAAGTCGTGATGGGTATTGTTTTCAATAGATCTTCCAATAACAATAAACAACCATGTATAAAAACGATCAGTCGTTGGCCAGCGCAGAAAGTGCTAACACCTCAAAACGTGCTACTCTTGAAGAGTTTGGGTCTCAAAGTGCGTGGCGAAAGCGAGCAAAAAATTATTTAGTCTCTGCTCTGTGCATCTGCTGCGTGAAATGGAAGAAGAAATCGTAAACATTCAGACACCCGTGGTCTTTGATGAATCCACCATCCATTGCGAGATTCACGCTCATCAGCCATATGCATCTTCAACCTTCAATAATTGCCATCCAGCCATCAAGACCTCTCCATCCTGCCAAGCGAGAGTTCCCTACACATATGTGGGAAATTATCCAAGTGTGATGGGATGCCAACCGCTGCTACAAGTCTCGTCAACAATGCCATTTGTCATTTGTTTGAGGAAGTGCGATATGAATTGAATGCCATAGAAATCGATCGTAATAAGAATGTTGGCATTACGAGTGTAATTAAGGGATATTCGTTTCTCTCACCGGCCAAGAGCTCTATGCTCGAGAAAACTGGATGGCTCGATGTCGAAAAGACCAAGCAGATGGTAGATGTATCGGGAAACTTTGATGTGTGTATACCGCTCAGCATGCTCCTCGGCTTTGCCGAAGATTATCGTAAAATTGTCGTAAATGCCAAGCACGAGTTGATTCTCGCGAGATCGAAGACCGATGATAATGCCATTGTACAAACGGCCGCCGAAGACTACAAACTCGTATTGCATAAAATAGAATGGCTCGTACCGTATGTAACAGTCTCGGATCAGCGAAACATTCAGCTGTTAAAGGTTCTCGCCCAAGATGCACCAATCTCCATGAGTTTCCGAACATGGGAACTGTATGAATATCCATTGCTGCCTGCCACCTCTAAGCACGTGTGGTCTGAAAAACTTCGAATCAACTGGAGAAGCCACGTTATGTTATACTCGCGCTGCAGACGGGACGGAAAAATAAGAAACAACAAAATGCGAGCCACTTTGATGATTGTAACCTGAGCGATGTCAATCTATACCTCAACTCACAATGTTATCCATATGGAAATTTGAATTTGAACATTGACCAAAATCCATATGTTCTACTTTACGAGATGTACGCAAACTTTCAACCCACCGATTACAACAAAGAGGCTGAACCACCCCTGAGCAGGATTGAATTTTTAGAAAAAGCCCCCCTCATCGTCATTGACTGCTCAAAACACAACGATTCTCTCAAGTCCGGCCCTGTTGACGTACGTCTTGAGTTCGAATTGAAGAATAATATTCCGCCACAAACTTCAGCTTACTGCATGATCCTCCATGATCGCATTGTCGAGTACAATCCAATCAGTGGTGGGGTTAAAAAATTGGTATAAAATCATGCTGATGATTCGCACCCGCATCAGTGAACGTGGAGCTTATCGTCGATGGACAGGGCTTCAAGTGACCCTCAAACAAATTTGTCCTAAAGGAGATGTCCATCATCAAACTCCACGACAAGGATGCTGAACCGCTGACGCTCACCTTCGACGCACCATTTGCATGGGACTCTCTACCGGCCAAGTATAAAATGACAAACAAGTGCTTGGAACGCGATTTCCATGGAATACAATGGGAACAAAGCGGCATACCGCACGAGGCAGCTAGAACGACAATTCGAGGAATCTTGCAAGGAGCTCCTACAATGTATGCCAAGGGATTCGAGAAGTGCTCATGGCTATCGAGATTCACGGATTCAGCAACAAAAGTCATCGATCTGGAGACTATGGACTGTCCATCGCTGCAGAAGTTGCCGAAAATCTCGAAATCCAAATGCCCGCATCATTCCTCCAACACGGAATACAATTGCGCCCATGCATGCGCCCATAGTAAAATCACTGAAAAGCTGGTTGAGTGTATACGAAGCATTGTGTGAGCGAGGGATTTATTTTTTGATGAATAAAAACATTTGAACAATTATCGTTCTCTCTATTTATTTCCTATATCTACGACGAATACAGTTTGACTGCATTTTTTTTTTTATATATTATATTCGATGAAAATTTTTTTTTGTACATTTTAACATAGCACTATGCGTTGAAAACTCTATCATGATGACTGTGATGCAAACAGTCTTTGCACTCTACGATGGTGACGATGTCAGCTGCCGCTGAACTCGTTTTTTCCACCGGGCCTTTACGAGCGTTATTTTCCACCGTACTCAGACTCGAGCGTCGAAAACTCTACGATGATGATGGGTGTGATGCAAACAGTCCTTGCACTCTACGATGGTGATGATGCTGGCTGCTGTTGAACTCGTTGTTTCCGCCGTGCCTTCACGAGCATTCTTTTCCACCATACTCAGACTCGACGGAACTCGCCGCTGTTGTATTTTCCACCAATGTACTTCATGTAGAGTGGACCATTGGGCGCCAGTTGCAGCATACTCTCGAATATTTTCACATCTTGATCGAAGGCCTATACCAGCCGCGCTGGCATGAAGACGGCTAACTCATTTGCAACGTCCACGATGTAGCGTTTTCCAAACTTGGTCTGTACAGCTCTCATGTCCGTGATTTGATGATCCGTATGAACATGGAGTTGTGACAGCGTCTTCGTTGGGAGGAATTCCGCCATCAGGCTGACTTTGTTGATAATTGAGAGATCCATTCTCACTGTTTTTGAACGTTCTTTTCGGAGAAGTTGATGGTTCGGTGGAATAGTGCAGTCTGAGCTTGGTCCATGAAATCATAAGCTCCCTCGTAGCCCCTCCACTCATTGTCAGATTTTAAAAACCTCTCCCCACGTATCCAATCATAGGCATGTTTAACAGGTTCAAACACGTTCGAAGAACCCCGCACGTAGAGAATTTCCCCCCTCGCAACACGTTTCACAGTCCCGACGTTGGGGTGGGGGACCATCAATGTGATCCTTCATCTGTGGCGTATCATAATGCTCCATGCATGGAAGAAACGATATCACTTCACTATCGTTCCGATGATGCTCCGGCAAACGATCCCACAGTAAACCAATAAACTTACCCCAATACTTTAGGAGCAAGACGTGTGCAACTTGTGCGAGCTCGTTTTTGGTCGAGTCTAGGAGGTGCTTGGCCGGATTTACTGCGTACATACTCGCACATCTGAACATCTTGACGTAATGTTGTGGAATGAAACCTCGACGGGTTGAAACTTGTTTTGGAATAACGCTGCAGCTGCATACAGAAAATAAAGCATTTTATAGGCTTTGAAGGGCGACCCTTCATATGGGAACTATCGTTATCTCACTCCCGAGAATTTTCCTAGCCATAGATGCGAGTCCCCCCCCCCCCCCCCCCACAAGCACGCACGCACGTACGCACGCACACACGCACACACGCACATACACACATGCACACATTTGGCTAAGTTTTTTTTCATATATATAAACTCCTGTGAATAGTCTAGATAAACATGCTCCGCTTACATCTATAATGTTGATAATAAATTATGAGATTTTATGGGTTTTCAAGGAAACGCGACTCTATGATGCCCCGCCCCCACAGAGTCGACAGCGGCTTCCCCCTCTCGGCCGCAGGTCCAGCTATTGCCTGGAAGACATCGCCACCAAAAACTAGACTTCCCACTCTCTAACATCCCCCCCTCCCCCTCACCGACGGAACCACGCACTCGGCTGCGCATGCAGGATCCCCCACACCGGCCGCAATGCATGCCGGGCTTCCCCGCGCTCGACGACCCCGCCCCGCTCCCCCCTGAGATCACGGAGTTAGAATCGGCCTAGCTCCTCTACTGACAATGGTTCATCTCGCTTGGGAAAAAGTTGATCCGCCTGTGCCCCGGCGAAAAATGGTTCATCTCGCTTGGGAAAAAGTTGATCCGCCTGTGCCCCGGCGAAACGATCCGCCTGTGCCCCCGGCGAAAAAATCCGAAGTACCACGATAGGACGGTCGGTCGGTCGACACTCGGGATACCCGACGGAAATGTTCCGTCTCCCTTTGGGAAAAGGTGATCGGCCTGCGCCTACACGAAGGACTACTAATTGTCCGGAAAGGCGGGTCGATCGGTCCACACTCGGGAATCCCTGCGAAAATGGTCAATATGCCCCTGGAAAAAAGGTGATCGGCCTGCGCCTCGTCGAAAACGGTCTACCTGACCCGATAGGACGGTTCTATCGTTGCACACTCGTGATAGTGGACGACAGTGTTTCATCTCGCTTGGGGAAAAGGTGATCGGCCTGTGCCCCGGCGAAACGATTCTACATGTCCCGATAGGTGGGTCGATCGGTCCACACTCGGGATACGCTACGATAATGTCTCATCTCCCTTGGGAATGAGGTGAACGGCCTGTGCCGCGATGAAAAAATCCGACATGTCACGATACGACGGGCGGTCGGTCCACACTCGGGATACCCGACTAAAATTGTCCGTCTCCCATTGGGGAACAGTGATCGGCCTGCGCCTAGACGAAATACTACTAACTGTCCCGATTGGCGGGTCGATCGGAGAACGCTCGGGAATCCCTAAAAAAATGTTCAATCATCACCAGGGAAAAAGGTGATCGGCCTGTGCCTCGTCGACAACGTTATACCTGACCCGATCGGACGGTTCGATGGGTCCACACTCGTGATACTGCACGACAATGTTTCATCTCCCTTGGGGAAAGGTGCTCGGCATGTGGCTCGGCAAAAAGATTCTACATGTCCCGATAGCTAGGTCGATCGGTCCACACTCGGGCTACCCGACGATGATAATCCATCTCCCTTCGGTAAAAGGTGATCGGCCTATGCCTCGATGAAAAAATGCTACGCATCCCGATAGGACGGTCGGGCGGTCCCCACTCGGGTTACCCGACGAAAATTTTCCGTCTCCCATTGAGAAAAGGTGATCGGCCTGCGCCTACACGATGGACTGTTAATTGCCCGGAAAGGCGGGTCGATCGGTCCACACTTGGGTTACCCGACGAAAATTTTCCGTCTCCCATTAAGAAAAGGTGATCGGCCTGCGCCTACACGATGGACTGTTAATTGCCCGGAAAGGCGGGTCGATCGGTCCACACTCGGGAATCCCTACGAAAATGTTTAATCAGCCCCAGGGAAAAAGCTGATCGGCCTGTGCGTCGTCGAAAACGTTCGACCTGACCCGATAGGACAATTCGATCGGTCCACACTCGTGATACTGGACGAAAAAGTTTCATCTCGCTTGGGAAAAAGGTGATCGGCCTGTGCCCCGGCGAAACGATTCTACATGTCCCGATAGGTGGGTCGATCGGTCCACACTCAGGATACCAGACGATAATGTTCCATCTCCCTTGGGTAAGAGGTGATCGGCCTGTGCCGCGACGAAAAAATCCGACGTGTCACGATAGGACGGTCGGTCGCCCCACACTCGCGATACCCGACGAAAATGTTTCGTCTCCCTTTGGGAAAAGGTGATCGTCCTGCGCCTACACGAAGGATTTCTAATTGTCCGGAAAGGCGGGTCGATCGGTCCACACTCGGGAATCACTACGAAAATGTTCAATCAGCCCGTGGGAAAAAGGTGATCGGCCTGCGCCTCGACGAAAACGTTCTACCTGACCCGATAGGACGGTTCTATCGTTCCACACTCGTGATTGTGGACGACAATGATTCTTTTCGCTTGGGGAAAAGGTGATCAGCCTGAGCCCCGGCAAAACGATTCTACATGTCCGGATAGGTGGGTCGATCGGTCCACACTCGGGCTCCCTGACAATAATGTTTCATCTCCCTTGGGTATGAGGTGATCGGCCTGTGCCGCGACGAAAAAATCTGACGTGTCACGATAGGAAGGTCGGTCGGTCCACACTCGGCTTACCCGACGAAAATTTTCCGTGTGCCATTGGGAAACGGTTATGGGCGTGCGCCTAGACGAAATAGTACTAACTGCCCGATTGGCGGGTCGATCGGTCCACGCTCGGGAATCCGTACGGAAATGTTCAATCAGCCCCTGGGAAAAAGGTGATCGGCCTGTGCATCGTCGAAAACGATCTACCTCACCCGATAGGACGGTTCGATCGGTCCACACACGTGATACTGAACGAAAATGTTTCATCTCGCTTGGGAAAAAGGTGATCGGCCTGTGCCCCGGCGACACGATTCTACATGTACCGATAAGTGGGTCGATCGGTCGACGCTCGGGGTACCCAACGATAATTTTCCATCTCCCTTGGGTAAGAGGTGATCGGTCTGTGCCACGACGAAAAAATCTGAAGTGTCACGATAGGACGGTCTGTCGGTCCACACTCGGGATACTCGACGAAAATGTTCCGTCTCCTGTTGGGGAATGGTGATCGGCCTGCGCCTACACGATGGACTTCTAATTCCCCGGAAAGGCGGCTCGATCCGTCCAACCTCGGGTATCCCTACGAAAATGTTCATTCCGCTCCTGGGAACAAGGTGATCGGCCTACGCCTCGTGGAAAAGGTTCTATCTGACCTGATAGGACGGTTCGAAGGGTCCGGACTCGTGATACTGGACGAAATTGTTTCATCTCGCTTAGGAAAAACGTGATCGGCCTGTGCTTCGGCGAAACGATTCTACATGTCCCGATAGGTGGGTCGATCGGTCAACACTCGTGATACACGACGAAAATTTTCCGTCTCCCTTTTGGAAAAGGTGATCGGCCTGCGCCTAGATCAAATACGACTAACTGTCCCGATTGGCGGGTCGATCGGTCCACGCTCGGGAATCCCTACGAAATTGTTCAATCAGCCCCTGGGAAAAAGGTGATCGGCCTGTGCCGCGACGAGAAATTCCGACGTGTCACGATAGGACGGCCGATCGGTTCACACTGGGGTCAGCCGACGAAAATGTTCCGTCTCCCATTGGGAATAGGTAACTGGCCACTCGGGAATCCCGACGAAAATGTCCAATCAGCCCCTTGGAGAATGCTGATCGGCCTGTGCCTCGTCGAAAACGTTCTACCTGAGCCGATAGGATGGTACGACGGGTCCACACTCGTGATACTGGAAGAGAATGTTTTATCTCGATTGGGATAATGGTGATCGGCCTGTGCCCCGGCGAAACGATTCTACATGGCCCGATTGGTGACTCGATCGGTCCACACTCGCAATACCCAACGATAATGTTCCATCTCCCTTGGATAAGAGGTGATCGGGCTGTGTCGTGACGAAAAAATCCGATGTGTCACGATAGGACGGTCGGTCGGTCCACACTCGGGATAGCCGACGAATATTTTCAGTCTCCCAGTGGGAAATGGTGATCGGCCTGCGCCTAGACGAAATACTACTAACTGTCCCGATCGGCGGGTCGAGCGGTCCACGCTCGGGAATCCCTTCGAAACTGTTCAATCAACCCCTGGGAAGTAGGTGATCAGCCTGTGCCTCGTCGAAAACGTTCTACCTGACCCGATAGGACGGTTCTATCGTTCCACACTTTGTGATTCTGGATGACAATGTTTCATCTCGCTTGGAGAACAGATGATGGGCCTGTGCCCGGCGAAACGATTCTACATGTCCCGATAGGACGGTTCGATCGGTCCACACTAGTGATACTGGACGAAAATGTTTCATCTCGACTGGGATAAAGGTGATCAGCCTGCGCCTCGTCGAAAACGGTTACCTGACCCGATAAGACGGGTCTATCATTCCGCCCTCGTGATACTGGACGACAATGTTTCATCTCCCTTGGGGAAAAGATGATCGGCCTGTGCCTCGGGGAAATGATTCTACATGTATCGATAGGTGGGTCTACCGGTCCACACTCGGGATACTCGACGAAAATGTTCCGTCTCCTGTTGGGGAATGGTGATCGGCCTGCGCCTACACGATGGACTTCTAATTGTCCGGAAAGGCGGCTCGATCCGTCCAACCTCGGGTATCCCTACGAAAATGTTCATTCCGCTCCTGGGAACAAGGTGATCGGCCTACGCCTCGTCGAAAAGGTTCTACCTGACCAGATAGGACGGTTCGACGGGTCCGGACTCGTGATACTGGACGACAATGTTTCATCTCGCTTGGGAAAAAGGTGATCAGCATGTGCCCCGCGAAACGATTCTACATGTCCCGATGGGTGGGTCGATCGGTCCACACTCCGGATACCCTACGATAATGTTGCATTTCCCTTGGGTATGAGGTGATCGGCCTGTGCCGCGACGAGAAAATCCGACGTGTCATGATATGACGGTCGGTCGGTCCACACTCGGGAAACGGACGAAAATTTTCTGCCTCCGAGAGGGAAACGGTGATCGGCCTGCGCTCAGACGAATTACTACTAACTGTCCCGATTGGCGGGTCGATCGGTCCACGCTCGGAAAACCCTACGAAAATGTTCAATCAGTCCCTGGGAAAAAGGTGACCGGCCTGTGCCGCGACGAAAAAATCCGACGTGTCACGATAGGACGGCCGGTCGGTTCACACTCGGGATACCCGACGAAATTGTTCCGTCTCCCTATGGAAAAAGGTGATTCGCCACTCGGGAATCCCTACGAAATTGTTCCATCAGGCCCTGGGAAAAAGGTGATCGGCCTGTGCCTCGGCCAAAATCTTCTACCTGAGCCGATAGGACGGTTCGATGGGTCCGCACTCGTGATACTGGACGACAATGTTTCATCTCGCTTGGCAAAAAGGTGATCGGCCTGTGCCCCGGCGAAACGATTCTACATGTCCCTATAGGTGGGTCGATCGGTCAACACTCGCGATACCCAACGATAATGGTTCATCTCCCTTGGGTATCAGGGCTGTGCCGCGACGAAGAATCCCGACGTGTCACGATAGGACGGTCAATCGGTCCACACTCGGGATATCCGACGAAAATTGTCCGTCTCCCATTGGGAAACGGTGATCGGCCGGCGCCTAGACGAAATACTACTAACTGCCCCGATTGGCGGGTCGATCGGTCCACGATCGGGAATCCCTACGAAAATGTTCAATCAGCCCGTAGGAAAAAGGTCATCGGCCTGCGCCTCGTCGAAAACGTTCACCTGACCCGATAGGACAGTTCTATCGTTCCACACTCGTGATACTAGACGACGATGTTTCATCTCCCTTGGGGAAACGGTGATCGGCCTGCTCCTCGGCGAAAAGATTCTACATGTCTCGATAGGTGGGTCTATCGGTCCACACTCGGGATACTGGACGTAAATGTTCCGTCTCCCTTTGGGAAATGGTGATCGACCTGCGTCTACACGATGGACTTCTAATTGACCGGAAAGGTGGGTCAATCGGTCCACACTCGGGAATCCCGCCGAAAATGTTCAATCAGCCCCTGGAGAAAAGGTGATCGGCCTGTGCCTCTTTGAAAACGTTCTAGCTTACCCGATAGGACGGTTCGATGGGTCCACACTCGTGATACTGGACGACGATGCTTCATCTCGCTTGGGAAAAAGGTGAAAAGTTTTCTAGCGTTCACGAGCTAAGTAGTCACGCGTAAGAGCGTGGCAGAAAAACCACTAGTAATCTGTTTCGCACAGACGTTTTCTGCTGCTACCAGATGAAGTTTTGCCGAATCGTTGAAGTTTTCATTGATTCTCCATGCCAAAACTAAATAAAGAAATATGAAAAGAGACTGTGAGGGATGAGCACATGCTCTGCACTACAGTGGAGAGTTTGTACGGTGAATCTCGAGTCTGAACGAAAATCGTTGACATTACATCGTCTTCGATAAAAAAAATTACAATTATATTGTGATCCAGAAAAATCGTGTCTTTCGCTACTACGGACATACACACCAGTCTGAGCGTGTAGAACACAGAGAGTTAGAGCTCTCGTAACATTTACGAAGATCTCTGGTTGATCCTGCCAGTAGTCATAAGCATGTCTCAAAGATTAAGCCATGCATGTCTCAGTACATGCCGTATTAAGGTGAAACCGCGAATGACTCATTAAATCAGTTATGGTTCCTCAGATCGAACCCACATTTACTTGGATTACTGTGGTAATTCTAGAGCTAATACATGCAAAGCAGAGTTCCGACCAGAGATGGAACGAACGCTTTTATTAGATGCAAACCAATCGGTGGCAGGCTTGCTCGTCCACCGTTTACCTTGGTGACTCTGAATAACTTTCTGCTGATCGCACGGTATCGCACCGGCGACGCATCTTTCAAATGTCTGCCTTATCAACTGTCGATGGTTGGTTCTGCGCCTACCATGGTTGTATCGGGTAACGGGGAATCTGTGTTCGATTCCGGAGAGGGAGCCACAGAAATGGCGACCACATCCAAGGAAGGTGACAGGCGCGCAAATTACCCCTCCCGGCACGGGGAGGGAGTGACAAAACGTAACGATACGGGACTCATTCGAGGCCCCGTAATCGGAATGAGTACCCTTTAAATCCTTTAACGAGGATCCATTGGAGGGCAAGTCTGGTGCCAGCAGCCGCTGTAATTCCAGCTCCAATTGCGTATATTAAAGTTGTTGCGGTTAAAAAGCTCGTAGTTGAATCTGTGTGTCACGATGTTGGTTCACCCCTCGCGGTGTTTAACTAGCATTCCGTGAGACGTCCTACCGGTGGGCTTAGCTCTTAACCGGGCGGTCCAACTAATATCCCATCGCGGTGCTCTTCATTGAGTGTCGAGGTGGGCCGGTAGGTTTACTTTGAACAAATTAGAGTGCTTAAAGCAGGCTATTTTCGCCTGAATACGGTATGCATGGAATAATGGAATCGGACCTCGCCTCTATATTGTTGGTTTTCGGAACCCCGAGGTAATGATTATTAGGGACAGATGGGGGCATTCGCATTGCGACGTTAGAGGTGAAATTCTTGGATCGTCGCAAGACGGACAGAAGCGAAAGCATTTGCCGAAAATGTTGTCATTAATCAAGAACGAAAGTTAGAGGTTCGAAGGCGATCAGATACCGCCCCAGTTCTAACCATAAACGATGCCAGCTAGCGATCCGCCGAAGTTCCTCCGATGACTCGGCGGGCAGCTTCCGAGAACCCAAAGCTTTTGGGTTCCGAGGAAGTATGGTTGCAAAGCTGAAATTTAAAGGAATTGACGGAAGGGCACTACCAGGAGTGGCGCCTGCGGCTTAAATTGACTCAACACGGAAAAACACACCGGGCCCGGACACCGGAAAGATTGACAGATCGAAAGCTCTTTCTTGATTCGGTGGGTGGTGGTGCATGGCCGTTCATAGATGGTGGAGCGATTTGTCTGTTTAAATCCGATAACGAACGAGACTTTAGCCTGCTAAATAGGCGTACTTTCTGGTATCTCGAAGGCCCCCGGTTCTGCCGGGCGGTTTTTACTACCGACGTACGAACAAATCTTCTTAGAGGGACAGGCGGCTTCTAGCCGCACGAGATTGAGCAATAACAGGTCTGTGATGCCCTTAGATATTCTGGCCCGTACGCGCGCTGCACTGAAGGAATCAGCGTGTCTTCCCTGGCCTAGAGGCCAGGGTAACCCGCTGAACTTCCTTCGTGCTAGGGATTGGGGCTTGCAATGATTCCATATGAACGAGGAATTCCCAGTAAGCGCGAGTCATAAGCTCGCGTTGATTACGTCCCTGCCCTATGTACACACCGCCCGTCGATACTACTGATTGAATGATTTAGTGCGGTCTTCGGACTGGTGCGCGGCAATGTTACGGCATTGCCGATGTTGCCGGGAAGATGTAGAAACTTGATCATTTAGAGGAAGTAAAAGTCGTAACAAGGTTTCCGTAGGTGAACCTGCGGAAGGATCATTAACGTACCCCGCTTGCACAAGCACAGCGAAAAAAAGTGTACGAAGAAAAAATGCCGCCGGTGTCGAGAGGTGCTGACGCATCGCGCTCGTATCCACCGGTCGAGGAAAAAATATTACATCAAGTAATATTGTGGCGTGTGTCGCCAGAGTGCGAGATAACACTACTCACGGAGAGCGGTTTTGGGGGAGTCTCATTCGATGGATGAAAACATGCAATATCTTACCATCGCGATCGTATTAGTCGCGTATTCCATGTATCCACATCTGTTGATGTACGTCCGACGCCGCCGGGGTGGGTGAATCTGCCTCCGCACGCGAGGCATACACGCCGAATGTGGATGAACGCGTTTTAGCGCCGAGTTCTCAATTTCCGATTGTAGATGCGTTATCGTATTAGTCGCTTATGTGTCTCTCGGAGCCCGTTGTCGAACTCTCGCCTATGGTGCCTCTCCACTCCAACGAGGGACAAGCGCGCGCGCGCTCGTCCCGTGCGATTCCGTGACGGAAGATTCATTCGTCGTGGGCAACCTGCGTCCGAACGGCAGCATGGAAAGTCTTCGGAGGTAGCTGCAAACAAACATTTTACGATGTTATATTGCTCTTCTTCGTGTCTTTCTATCTCCTTCGTTCGAGGATCGACTCCGTAACTCCCTGTTGTTTGATATGCAACCGATGTGCGTCACGATGTACCCGTCGAGTGCGAGGTTTTGGAAAGAATTTCTCGCCCGATCGTGCGAAAGAGCTCTCGATTCGGTTCACTTACGGTCCGACTTCCGTCCGGTTTGCTGTCGCTGTCACGTGACTGCCGCTTCGTGTGCCAAAGGACGCGCGAACGGCTGTCGCACCTGAATTGACGGCTCGAGAGTCGCTCTTCACAGCGGGCTCTCGGGATGTCGTGATCCGCGTCGAATTCACATTTGTCGGTATTTGAAGGCGATGCCACTCGCGCGTTTGCGCGCGCGGTCTCTCCTTCTGTCCGGCTTGTGTTTTCACGTCGTCAAGATTGTATCGATAAAGACAAGTTCATAATGAAACCAGTATATTATTAATTATACTGAACGGTGGATCACTTGGCTCGTGGGTCGATGAAGAACGCAGCTAATTGCGCGTCAACTTGTGAACTGCAGGACACATGAACATCGACATTTTGAACGCACATTGCGGTCCACGGATACAATTCCCGCACCACGCCTGGCTGAGGGTCGTTTACACACAAGAAACTGCTGTTCCTTCCTGGCAGCGCGAACGTTGTGAACGTTCGTCGCCGCGTGTGGAGCAGCGCGCAGGTGCTCGCCGTCGGTGTCGGTTGAAATGATTCGACGGCCTCTCGAATATCTGACGACACGTTAAGCGCGCGACGAATGGTGTTCGGAGAGAGAGAGAGAGAGAGAGAGAGAGAGAGAGATGCGAGAGCAGCGAACAGAGTAGTGCCCTGACGTCATCGCGCGCGAAGGAAAAGGTTCTCTTGCATATATTATACATTCGGACTCCAAGTTCGGTGCACGCCCGAAAAATCACGAAAAAGGCGCGACGGCATCTGAAAAGGAAATCGTTCCTTTTCGTCCGATGATGTTTTTTCCGTGTTACCGCGCACTGCCGACTTATCGAACGCGCAATTTGCATGGAAGTGAGCGAAACATGTATTTTTCACGCGTTGCTTACGATGGTGCACACCGCGCGCGCGCGCATTGTCTCTCCTCCGCCCGTTTGTGTGTCACGAATCTTTCGGCCGCGAGAGCGGTGTTATACGCACAAAAAAATCATTTTGGAGTACTTCACCGCGATTCTTTGAGAGATTGAGGGATATGCTGAATCGTACCGAGCCGATCGCGTGTTGTCGAGAGCAATGGTAACTCACAGAGTTCCGTGAAAAGAGCACGGGTCTGCCACCGTGTATTGGTGTGAGCGTGTACCTTGCGAGTCGCTGTTCGACGTATTAAAACGCGTCGCTCACGGCCGGTTGATCGAGTCCCAGGGCTACTTGTAGTTTGAAGGACAGAGACGACCGCGAAGCCATGTGTACGCTGCGTGAACTTGCCCTCGTGAGTGTGTACCCCCATAAACACGAAGAAAAGACCATCGAACGGGGTCAGCTCCTCGGTGTGACTCTAATTTCCAAAGTGCTCTCGCGCGCGCATGTCCGGTATATAAGAAGATTCTGAGCGATATCATGAGTCTCAACTCTTATGTAAAATCGACGACCTCAAAGCAGGCGAGACTACCCGCTGAATTTAAGCATATTACTAAGCGGAGGAAAAGTAACTAACCCGGATTTCCATAGTAGCGGCGAGCGATCAGGAAATAGCCCAGCACTGAATCCCGCGGCACTGTCGCTGGGAAATGTAGTGTTTGGGAGGATCCACTTATCCCGAGGCGTATGCCCGAGTCCAAGTCCATCTTGAATGGGGCCAATTACCCGTAGAGGGTGCCAGGCCTGTAGTGACCAGGACGCGTTTCGGGAAGGTCTTTCCTTAGAGGCGGGTTGCTTGAGAGTGCAGCTCTAAGTGGGTGGTAAACTCCATCTAAGGCTAAATACGACCACGAGACCGATAGCGAACAAGTACCGTGAGGGAAAGTTGAAAAGAACTTTGAAGAGAGAGTTGAAGAGTACGCGAAACCGTTCAGGGGTAAACCTGAGAACCCCAAAAGATCGAATGAGGAGATTCATCGTCAGCGATCCAGGCACGTGCGCGGTTCGTGATGCCATAAGACTTCGGCCTTGAGGTACACGTCCGTGTGGTTTTTTGCCTGGTGTCGTCGGCGTGCACTTCTCCCCTAGTAGGACGTCGCTACCCGGTGGGTGTCGGTCTACGGCCCGGGTGGGAGCCTGTCATGTGTACGACGCTTCACGGCGTCATGTGGCTTGTCTGTCGACCCCCGGTTGTCTTGACCACCTGCCTGGCGGTACTCGCACGGTATCGAGCCGCAAATTTGAACTGCGTCCGGCTCCGCAAGCGAGGCGAGTGATTCCCGGTTGTTACGGACCTAGTGCCGTCACCGGGCCTGGCCAGCTGTTGGTTGCCGGTGTCCTAGGACTGGCTGTTTAACACGATATACCGGTCGGCGACGCTACTGCTTTGTGTACTTTCAGGACCCGTCTTGAAACACGGACCAAGGAGTCTAACATGTGCGCGAGTCATTGGGAACTCTAAAGCCTAAAGGCGCACTGAAAGTGAAGGCCGGTCTTGCGCCGACCGCGGGAGGATGGGTCTCGTCACGATGCGATCCCGCAGTCCCGGGGCGTCTCGTTCTCATTGCGAGAAGAGGCGCACCCAGAGCGTACACGTTCGGACCCGAAAGATGGTGAACTATGCCTGGTCAGGTCGTAGTCAGGGGAAACCCTGATGGAGGTCCGTAACGATTCTGACGTGCAAACCGATCGCCGGAACTGGGTATAGGGGCGAAAGACTAATTGAACCATCTAGTAGCTGGTTTCCTCCGAAGTTTTCCTCAGGATAGCTGGCACTCGCGAGTTCTAAGAACTTATGTGAGTCTCATCTGGTAAAGCGAATGATTGGGGGGAAGCGAAGGCCTTGGGGCCGAAACGACCTCAACCTATTCTCAAACTTTATATGGGTGAGATCTCTGGCTTGCATGAACGGTGAAGCCACGAGATTTCGGATCAGAGTGCCAAGTGGGCCAATTTTTGTACGCAGAACTGGCGCTGTGGGATGAACCAAACGCAGAGTTAAGGCGCCTAAGTCGACGCTTATGGGATACCATGAAAGGCGTTGGTTGCTTAAGACAGCAGGACGGTGGCCATGGAAGTCGGAATCCGCTCAGGAGTGTGTAACAACTCACCAGCCAAAGCAACTAGCCCTGAAAATAGATGGTGCTGAAGCGTCGGGCCTATACTCTGCCGTCGGCAGTGGGCGCAGAAGAGTCTGGGCGTGAGCATGCCTGGAGCCGGCGTGGGTGCAGATCTTGGTGGTAGTAGCAAATACTCCAGCAAGGCCCTGGAGGACTGACGTGGAGAAGGGTTTCGTGTGAACAGCCGTTGCACACGAGTCAGTCGATCCTAAGCCCTAGGAGACATCATATGATGATGACGGTGTTGAGTCAAAATGGTAATGAACAAATATTACGACACACACCCATTGGGCGAAAGGGAATCCGGTTCCCATTCCGGAACCCGGCAGCGGAACCGTATACAATTCGGGACCTCGCAAGAGAGTTCGTCGTGGTATCCCAAAATGACCTGGAGACGCCGTCGGGAGATCCGGGAAGAGTGTTTTTTTCAGTATAAGCGTTCGAGTTCCCTGGAAACCTCTAGCAGGGAGATAGGGTTTGGAACGCGAAGAGCACCGCCGTTGCGGCGGTGTCCGGATCTTCCCCTCGGACCTTCAAAATCCAGGAGAGGGCCACGTGGAGGTGTTGCGCCGGTTCGTACCCATATCCGCAGCAGGTCTCCAAGGTAAAGAGCCTCTAGTCGATAGACTAATGTAGGTAAGGGAAGTCGCTAAATTGGATCCGTAACTTCGGAATAAGCATTGGCTCTACAGGGGGCGCTGGTGGGACCCGAGCTCGGTCCCGTGCCTTGGCCACCCGCGGATCTTCCTTGCTGCGAGGCTTCCATGGCGGTGCTTCACCGTCTTGGTCGTCCTCATCGGCCGCCATTCAACGCTCAGCTCAGAACTGGCACGGACTAGGGGAATACCGACTGTCTAATTAAAACAAAGCATTGTGATGCCCCTCGCGGGTGTTCACGCAATGTGATTTCTGCCTAGTGCTCTGAATGTCAACGTGAGGAAATTCAAGCAAGCGCGGGTAAACGGCGGGAGTAACTATGACTCTCTTAAGTCATTGTTGCTTGATGGGACGATGTGTCCAAGTCTCACTCTAACCTCCGCGTGGTCCCGCTGGATTGGCGTCGCCAAATGAGGCGTCAAACTGAGGAGTGAGACGAACCATATTCCCCGAGATACCCGACTCGGAATAAGGATGAAGGGAAAAGTGTGGAAACACAAGCGGGCACAAAAATCCGACGAAAATTCATTTAGATGAATTTCGGAACGATGGAATCGGCAACAGCCCGGCATGGGACACGGACAAATGATACGAGCATGTAAGGCTCGGAAAGACGAGCATTTTGCTTGCCCTTCGTAGGTATACACTAGTATAGTGTATACACATGTGTATGCGCCTTAGGCGTATACACAATTTTTGGCATTTGGGCACTTTTATTGCCCAATCGCGAGGCGTCCAAGCAATGCGCGTTGATATTAGCTGGAAACCGGCACGTTGGTTGAAGGCTTGCGTCGCCAAGCAATGCGCGTCGTACTCGAGTAAAGTCTAAGTCAGGCAATGCGCGTTGGGCTGGACACGAATGCCTGACCCACCACTTGCAGTTCCGGAAAGGCAAGCAATTCGCGTCCAATAAAGGCGAAAGGGGGCTCTGCCCCGATATCTTGGCATGGCCGAGAAACAGGGATGGATCATGGCACCTTACAAGACCAACAGATCGTGGGTCGCCCGCGACGGTGAGGCGCAGAGAACATCTATGCGCCTGATCCCAATGGGTTTTACCGTCCTGCGCCGAAGCGCAGGCGGTTCCGCTCGTAATAGTAACTCATACACCTGGTTAGCGAGCGGAACTGGCAACGGCGGTGGCGGTTTGGTACAGTCTCACAAAGATGAGCGTACGGGGTCTGAGGGAGAAATTGGCCATTCGAGGATCCGAGTGGCACGGACTGGTTAAGCACGTACCGTTTAATAAAGAAACTAAAAATGGATATCACAGCACAAAGCAATGATGCCTCGGACACGGATGAGCCAGAGCCCGGTTCATCCGTGGCCGACTTCTCCGCTGATGGACAAGCGCTCTATGTTGATGAAACGGCAAGCGACAATGACTCCGATTTGACTGTGATTGTTCCCTTGACGATGGGCACTACGCTATGCGACTTATGCGCAAGGCGAAATAAAAGGCTTGGTTTCCTGACAATCAAGGACCCTCGTAGGCACCTAAGCGACCAACACCGGCAAGTAAACGTCGTTTATCGATGTAACCGGTGCGCGAGGGAGTTTACCGGTCTCCGAAATTGGTATGGTCACCAGAGCAAGTGCAATGGCCCCAGGGCGGCCAGCCCGCCTAAGGATTATCCGTGCGACCAATGCGGGAAGTCTTTCGACTCCCAAATTGAAAAATCACAGCACGAGCGACACGAACGTCCAGTTTTGCGTAACCTTAGAAGAGCGCAGGTCATGTGAAGAGAAGGCAAACCAGGCAGTCAAGCCTACGTGTGGACGGAAGAGGAGATTCGTCTCCTGGGTGAACTAAACGAGCGCTTCAGGCGCTCGAGGTTCCCCAACAAGGAGATACTGCCTTTCTTCCCAGGCAAAACTTTAAAACCGATTAGTGACCGAAGGCGTCTAATCAAAGCACCCGAGGTAGCTGCACCGGTCATCGCACCTGCGAATGAACCATCAGACAGCGAGAGTGAAGGCGAAGAAAACGACGCACGTGTCGAAGAACAAGTCGAGCACGAAGGCTCACCCGATCCGGTAGACGCGCCGGGGCAACCAGACCCTGTTGACTCGGACTCGGCAGAGTACGAAAGTGCGGAGGAAGGAGAACAGGCCCTTCCACAAGACCAGGTCGACTGGCTGAATGCGATGGCCGCAAGCATCAGCACAGCGACCAGTCCGGAGGGAAACGCCCTACACACGTTAATTGAAGACCTGCGGGGAGACTGGAACACTCTCTAAGCTCAGCCACACGAATAAGGCATAGCAATAGAGGGGTACATAAACCACCTAACTAAATTGTTGCTGCCTGAAGAAGAGAGAGAAAGAGCCGAACAGGCGGCCCGAAAAAGACCACGTCGAGAAAACCCAGGCACCAGACGGGCTGTTAGACCACCTCATAGCAACAGGAGGAAGCGCTTCGCATACGCGAGATGCCAAGACCTGTATAGCTCTTGCCCAAAGAAATTAGCTGAAATGGCAACGACGCGTGATCTCACGTTCACAGAAATGAGGCAAGAACCTCCAAAAGCAGACGACGTAACGCGTCTTTATAACGATCTGTGGGCCCAAATCGGACCGCAAGTAGCCGAGCCGGAAAATTACAACAGGCAAGACCTTAGCCAAGTCTTTAAGCCGATAGATCCAAAAGACATCAAGGATCGAATTAAAAATATCAAAACCGACTCGGCCGCGGGCCTCGACAGTATCAAGAAGTGCCACCTAAGCACAAAGGGAGTACCCGAAACTCTCACGCTTCTGTTCAACATCCTGCTGAGGGAAGGCATCTTCCCATCGGCTTGGAGGTTGAACAGAACAACGCTCGTTCCTAAACAAGGAAAGGACCCCAGCGATGTGAACTGGCGGCCTATAACTATTGGTTCTATGATGGGGAGAATTTTCTCCGCTATCATCGACGCAAAACTGCGCAACTGCATCGAAAAGTCGCACAGACAGAAAGGCTTTACAGCCGGAGACGGCTGTAGCCTCAATATACTGATTTTGAACGAAGCCTTAAACATCGCCCAGTCGTCCAGTGGGGGCGTCTTTTCAGGTCGCGACATCTCTAATGCGTTTGACACCATTCTGCACTCGAGTATCTTGCCAGGTCTTCTGCGCAAGGGTGTCCCCCGACTTATTGGAGAATACATCGCCAAGATGTACCAAGATTGTACAACGTCGATAAGAGCTTGCAACGGAAACGTTGACATACAGCTCAAGCGAGGAGTATAGCAGGGCGACCGGCTTTCTCCGCGGCTATTCAACATCGTTATCGACGAACTTGTCGAGCGGTTGAGCGTAGAGACGGCGGGAGTGCAGATCGGAGGCGAGGAGGCTTCGGTCCTCGCATTCGCCGACGATTTGGTGCTCCTGGGTAGAGACAAGGAGGAGGCGCAAAGTCCGCTGAACCAAGTGGCCGACTTTCTAGCGAACCTAGGAATGTCTTTGTCATCAGCCAAGTGTAGTGCCTTTAAAATCACGCCAAATCCAAAACTGGGTGCGTGGTAAATCCACAACTGAACATTCGCGGTGAAGAGATCCCGGACGTTGATGCCAACGAAGCCCTAAGGTACCTGGGAATCAAAATAGGACCGTGGAAAGGTCTCATAAAAGGCACAGAAGTGCCCACTGTCATGCAAACAGTGAAAAATGTACGGAGATTGAAATTGAAACCAGGCCAAATGGTGGATTTCTTACAAACGTACATTCTGCCTCGAAACATATATTCGTTAACGAATAATAAGCCCGCCAAGGGAACGCTGAAAATGCTCGACGACCGAATCCGCCAAGAGGTTAAGGAAATCCTGCACCTTACCTCGTCAACGGCTAACGGTTTCCTTTACACACCGAAAGCCCAAGGAGGCTTAGGGCTCGTGAAATTCGAGCGAACCGTTCTTTTGGGCACAATCCGTACCCACCTACAGGTAACGGCAAGCAGCGACCCGATCTTACAGGGTGAAAGAGTCAGAGACAGTGTCCGGGAAACTGCCAGAAAGAGCGCAGTCTTCCTGGGCGGAAGGCTGCCGGCTAACACGCAGGAATACGATCTCCTGAAAAGGCAGACTTCGAAAAAGATTATCGATCAATGGGCGGGCCTCACCATGCAAGGGCACGGGGTGAGAGACTTCGTCAGAGACAAGATCGGCAATAAATGGTTATCTGACCCAAGCCTTATTTGCGGCGGTAGGATCACCGACGCAATAAGACTGAGAACCAACACGTTCAGCACTCGCGTGGTTCTCGCGCAGACCAAGAGAAACGCAGACGTAAGCTGCAGACGATGCCGTGCACAGCCCGAAACGCTAGCCCACGTTACCGGAGCGTGCCTATACACGAAAGCGGCAAGAATTAGGAGACATGACTCCATCAAGGAGTTTATAGCTAATAAAGTCTCCACCCGGAACACAGTCTTCGTGGAGCTGACAATGAACGAACTAGGCGAATTAAGAAAGCCCGACATGGTCATAATGCTAGACCAAGAGGTAGTCATTGGAGACGTTACCGTGAGGTACGAAAAAGAGACTGCGTTGAGTGACGCAGCAACGGAGAAAATAACAAAGTACGGTCGCACAGCCGAGCTTGTTAGAGTCCGAACTAATTCGGAAAAGGCATCCGTTATGCCTATAGTAGTAGGCAGTCGAGGTGCATTGCCAAAGGAGACCCAAGACCATCTGCGCAAACTCGGGCTCACCAAGAGCGACATGCTGACCGTGTCTCTATTGGCATTCAGATCGTCAATAGAGATGGCCAACGGCTTCCTCGAGTATGACAATGCTCCAGAGTAAAAGGAGTCGTGACATATCCATAAGCTGCATATGGATTAAGATAACTATAAGGCAGAAGCCCGAGGAGCAACGCATAAGCGCCAAGACTCACCGGTGCAAGTCGTAAAAGGCGTTCGACGCAAGTTTGAAAGGCCACGGCGGCAGAGCCAGCTAGACTGGACGGGCACCTTCACGTGGTTTTCCCCGTAAACTTTCCCTCATCAAGGGAAAGGCTAAGACCCGTAAATCCGCGACGATTCGCGTAGACGGAACTCCGTTAGACTAATTTATCCATGCTCGTTGTTGCAGACCCTCGGCAGAGGACCGAGGTCCGGCGTAGATCGGACCAGTTGTTAAGTTTTACACCCAACGGGGGGGTCATACCCCGGAAATCTGTTGCGACGCCCTTCGGGCGTCGGCGACACAGAACATAGCCAAATGCCTCGTCATCTAATTAGTGACGCGCATGAATGGATTAACGAGATTCCCTCTATCCCTATCTACTCCCCCCAGGGGCCGCTCCGTCACGATGTGACGGGGTGGTACGGGTGTTGGCGTACCCGGGGTGCCTGAGCCAAACATACCGTAGGCCTGGCTGGCCTTCGGTTACTGCATGCTTGCATGCGGCACTGCGAGTCGGGCGCGGGTGGTACGTGGCGCCTTCAGGAGCGGGGGCCTTGGTTTAACCGCCCTGGCCGCGAGGATGACAACCTCTATAAAAAATCCCTAACCCCAAGCCCTGGTGGGCGGTGAAGGGGTCCTGGCTGGGGGGTAGGCCCAGTCTATAGTCCACCAACTCCGAGGCACCTCGGGAACCTCAGCAGTATAAATCCCCTTACCCGTACACGGCGGCTCTGTGCGGGTGGAAATCACTTCGGACCTACTCGTGGGAATCAAAATGGATGATAATACACAACAACTAAACACACTGGAACGGAATAACGATGACGACTCAGCAAACATACCAGGAGAATCGGCTCCCTCGCTGACCGGCCCCTCGGACTGGCGGACGCAGGTGCCGGAGCCAGTGGTAGTTCTGGACAGGCTGCTGGCCGGGGACGACAGTGGATCGGATCGAAGACAGCGTCTACGTGGGGAAGGATGAAAGAGAAGAAGCATAGAGGGCGCCCCCCGACCAAGAATAGGAAACGTGAGTCCTCGGAGTCCTCGGCTGGATGGGTCGAGACTACGGACGGGGTCGCAATCAAGCGGCCCAGGCAGGTCGACCCAGCGAGTGAGACGCCCGCTACTTCGGCGGTGGAGATGGAAATAGATTGTAACGATGTGGCTGTGGAAGGCACGGAGGAGGTCCTCAATGAGATACGAGCGGAGCTGGAGTACCTCCTCACGGATGAGGGTAACAGGGTGACGAAGACGGTGATGCGGGTGATCCTCCAAAAGTGGCGAAACACGGAGACTCACGTGCGCGAGCTCAAGGACGCTAACACCGAGCTGAAGCACGAAAACGAAAAGCTTAGGGACGAGAGTAAAATTACAAGGAGATTAGTCGATGAACAAGGTACCTACCAGCCAGCTGCATCGTATGCGGAGATGGCAAGACGAGGCCCGGAAGGTCCCTTGGGAGGCGCTCGGGGATCGTTGGAACCTGCAAAAGAGAAAAGACGAGAGATTAGACCTAGGGAATCGGGGGCAATCATTATCCGCCCGGAAAACGAAAATGACGAGAGAGGGAACGAGGAACTGAAAAGGGATGTGCTGAGAGCTTTGGGCGAGGTAAAGTCCGGGTTGAGGGTCTCCTCCATCCGGCAAACGAGGAAGAAGGGGGTGTTCATCACCCTTGCGTCCGAGCGCGACGCCGAGTTAGTAAAGACAGCCAAACTGGACGCATACAGGCTAATGGCGGTGGAACCCGCAAAGATCAGCCCCACGGTAATTGTGTATGATGTGGACAGCGAGCTCAAGGCAGAAGGGCTAAAACCGGATTTTGTTGAAAAGAACTTCGGACTGGAATCAGAGGACGAGCGGAAGGCCCTGCCGGAGAGTATCGTATTTAGGCACTCTTTTAAAAATCGGAACAACAGCATAAACTGAATTGTGGAGGTACCAGGGGCACAAATGGAGGGGCTGATCTCACGGTGACGGGTGTACATGGCATGGGGGGCCTATAGGCTGGCGGAGTATGTAAATGTGACGCGCTGTTTCAAGTGCCAGGGCTTCGGGCATATAGCCAGAAACTGCGCAGCACCAAACGAGTTATGTGAGCATTGTGGGTCATAGGCCCACGCCAAGGACACGTGCGAGCAGGCGAGGACGCCGCGATGTGTGAACTGAGAACGAAATAAAAGAAGGGACACCGGCCATTCGGTGCGCAGCAGGCTTTGTCCGGAATACTTGAGGCAGGTGGACATCTACCCTAGCAGGTTGAAATGGCCTTGAGAGTCGTGCAGATTAAGGGAGCTTTCCAGTGTGAAATTTTCAAAAAATCGATTTTTTTTTGCTTTATCGAATAGTATACACTCTTTCGAATATTCCCTGAAATTTTCATGCCGAAATTCAGATTATTTCGGTTACTGTACAGCATTTATTGGAAGAAGGCAACGGAGCGCTACAGCTGCCGCGTCGGCCGTCTGCCCGTGCGACCGTTATTTCTATTGTCTCGTTCCTACCTGCTCGTGTACCTTCCTGCGTGAGTCCGGTTCGTCTTTCAGTTCGGTTTCGACAATCAAAATGGATAGATCTATGAAAGAGAAATGTGCGTGGCAGGATAGAAAAGGCTCGAGAAGCGGACATCCGCGAAATGAACGAAAAAGATCCGCGGGTTTCAAGGGAACAAATCGACACGATATCGAAACGGATCTAACGTTTGCGAGCACTTCGGCAGCAAAAGTCTTGAAAAAGAGTCCAGAGTTGGAAGTCCGAATCGATCAAACGTTTAGCTATGTGATTTTGGAGTTCTTTTTGGTTTTCGGCGCTCTTCAGGAACTGTTGAAGTGCAAAAAGTGTAATAGCGACGTGAAGTTTTTTAAAAAATCGATTCGCGGATTGGGCTTTAAAATTTGTGTTCAGTGTTCGTGTCCAGATCCGGCCGAGATAGATTCTTGTCCTTTGATAAAAAATGCTTATGAAATCAATCGTCGTTTCTGCTTTGTCATGCGATTGGTCGGCATCGGCATAAATGGCATTAGAAATTTTATCGCCTTGATGGATTTAACTGCAAACTTCAATAATAACACCTATTATGGAATCGTGAAAATCCTGCAGATTGCAGCGAAATCAATATACGAGGCCGTCGTGAAAAAAGCAGGTACCGAAGAGAAGGAAAAAACTTTGGAAGCAGAAAATCGGGGCGACATTCTGACGGTGTCCGGTAATGGATCGTGGTCGAAACGCGGTTTCACGTCGCGCATGGGTATCGTGTCCGTGATTGGAAAATATACCAACAAAGTTTTGAATGTTGCTGTCAAATCAAGCTTCTGCAAGGCTTGTGCATTCTGGAAAGGACAAAAGGGAACACCCGAGTACGAGGCGTGGCTTGAGACGCATGAATCCGAATGCAACGTCAATCACGAAGGCAGCGCGGGAAAAATGTAAGTCGACGGTATAATCGAAATATTCAAGAGATCAGAAGAATTGCACAACGCGAAATACGGTTTCTATATAGGAGACGGCGATACAAAAACATTCAAGATGTTATTAGAAGCCAAGCCGTACGGTGACGATTTGACGGTAAAAAAAAAGGAATGCGTTTTGCACGTGAAAAAGCGAGTATATAAAAGGGGAAACGAAGCAAGAAAAAGGTTAGTTCAACTAAAAAAGGCCAAAAAGCAAATCGAAGACAAAGCAATGGAGAGTGAACCGAAAAAAAAGGATCTCGTTCGAGTACTCCGAAAACTAAAAAAAAATCAAACAAAAAAAACTGCTGTTGAACCGAAAAGAGCGCAATTGACGTTAAAATTATTGACAAATCTCTCCGAATATTATGGCTTGGCAGTTCGTCGAAATTCCAATTCCGTGGAAAATATGAGGAAAGCCATATGGGCTACATTTCATCACAAAAGCTCAACTGATGAAAATCCTCAGCATGAGTATTGCCCTCCGGGAGAAGATTCGTGGTGCGAATGGCGCAAGGCCGAGGCCACAGGAGAGGAGTACACCCATCCACCAGCACTCGACGAAGACGTACAACAAGTTTTAAAGCCGATTTACGATGATCTAACAATGGAGGATCTCTTAGAACGATGTACGAGCGCGAACACTCAAAACAATAACGAGAGCTTCAATCACTGTGTGTGGCAACTAGCCCCAAAGCACGTATTCTGCGGCAAGCAGATAGTAGAAATCGCTACGCAGTGTGCTGTGTGCACCTTCAATGAAGGTTACGACCCAATTTTAAAAATTTTGGAGACGATGGGATGCACGATAGGGCCGAGCGCCACAGATTTCGCCGCTAAGTACAAGAATGCGCGCATCACCCAAGCAAACCGCCGGGCGTCCCTGGATAGCAAAGAGGCGAGGACAGCTCTTCGGACTGAACAATCCATTGAGCACGATCTTTTCGAAGAAGCAGAAGGGATATTGTATGGACCTGGCATCTCTGATTGACCGTAAGTAAACGATTTACCTAAAATTTCCTCACTTGAAACTTTGGACGCGTTTTTCTCGAAACAGCATTTTTCAAAACGGTGTCCAACTTGGAGGGCAGAGTTTTAAAGCTATCGAGTTGAATTTTTTACACAATATTCTTAACGTCATTGTTTATCGTGCTATGGAAGCTTTTTTTTTTTTTGACATCTTCCTATTTTTTTGTAAAAAAAACTGCCAAAAAAAATGCTAAAATCGATACTTTTTGTTCAAACCGGCGCCATTTTTGCAAAAAAAAAAAAGCCTCCATAGCACGAAAGCTAATTATATACCGATCAATAATCTTTTTGTGTTTTTCGTTTCAGATCAAAATTGTGACCCCCAACGTGCACACCACATCCAAGTGCATTTTCTGCAACAATTGTTTCATCATTTTTATAGATATTAATTAATAAATAAATCCATCTTTAAAAAATTGTTTTGTATTCTTCAATACCCAATTAATATACAAAAAAAACCAGACCGATTAGATTATTTTTTCTTTAAAAAAAAAATCGCGAAAAACAGCGATTTTTCGGGCTGTCGCACTGGAACGCTCCCTTAATGCGCAGAGATCTGCTGCGGCTGCGGCAGAAATTCGGGGCCTCCTGCTGGGCGACCGGTACGATGTTGCTTGTGTCCAGGAGCCATCCACGTACCGGGGCAGGGTGATGGGTTTTGGAGGGCGCCCGCCGATGGTGATGCAGCCGGTGACGTGTGCGCCGTGGGTTGCAATTGTGGCCAATGCTAACAGGGTCAGCTTTCTCCAGCTGGGGGAGGGCGAGGAACAGCACATTATGTGCGCTGAGGTACGGACCGCGACCTACTCGGTTACACGGTTTAGCGTGTACTGCCAATTCCCGGTGCCCATCGATGATATACTTTTTAGGCTGGAATAGCGGCTGAGGGAAATACGGGGGGGCGGACCCTGGTGAGCATGGATGCAAATGCCAAGTCCCCGCTCTGGCATTCGGGCCGTATGGATGATCGGGGCGCGCAGCTTGAGGAGTTTATGGTCTCGGTGGACCTGGTCCCTTTAAATCGGCGTTCCGAGCTCTGCACTTTTGCTTCGGCCAGGGGGCAGACCAATATTGACGTGACCCTTGCATCTCCGGCGCTCGAGCGGGAGGTTGTTGATTGGGAGGTTACAGATGCGTGCGCATCAAGCGACCACAATACCATAGAGATAGTCTTGAATGCGCCTGTGGTTGGTGTGAAGGAGGTCATAAAGGGCAGGAGATATTATAACACCCGAATGGCAAACTGGGCCCGCTTCGAAGCGGACATCGAGGGTAGGTTCGCCCACGGTGCCGTGGAGGCGATGGTCATGAGGGGAGCCGATGTTGCGGCCCGCATATTCCGCGCCGTGGTGACTGGGGCCTGTGATGGAGCGATACCTGGTAGGCAACCGGGGTCCGGATCGGTCCCCTGGTGGAATTCCAAACTGGGTAGTATGAGAGCAGAGCTAAGGACAGCCAAGAAGCAGCTCGGTCGGGCTAGGAGAATGGGCCTGCCGGGCGTGGAACCGCTGGTCGCCCACTATAGGCGTGTGAGAAACGAGTACACTGAGAACATAAGGAGAGAAAAGGACGCCTCGTGGAGAAATTTTGTAACTACGGAGCGAAACCGAGACCCATGAGGATTAATACACAAGATCGCCACGAATAAAATCAAGACCGGGGAGTCCTTTGGCGCGCTGAGGACCGAGGACGGTGCGTATACCTCGTCCTGGGAGGCCTCGGCACGGGTGCTCTTCGCGAAATTCCTGCCAGGGGACAGTACTGGAGACGAGGACGCGTCCCAAAAGAGGGTCCGCGCTGAAAACGGTTTTTACCGCTGTCTGAACATTGAGGCTGACATCACGGAGGCGGAGGTGGAGAAAGCACTGAGGGAGACTAAGCCGGGAAGAGCCCCTGGCCTCGATGGGATAGACGTCCAGATCATTCACGCTGTGTGGAAAAACGCGAGCGTAGCCATGGTGACTCTCTTTAATGCATGCCTGAGGGAAGGTGGGGTCCCCAGTATCTGGAAGGTAGCGGACCTGAGGGTAATCCTCGAAAGGGCGGACCTTAGCAAGGAGCTAACGTCGTCGTATCGGCCGATCGCGCTATTGCCGGTCATTAGCAAGATCCTGGAAAAAATAATTCCGCGCCGAATTCAAGGTACGTACGACGAGAGCGGTCTGGCGAGTGGAAGGCAGTACGGGTTCAAAAAGCGGCTATCGACGGAGGACGCGCTGCTCACCTTCCTGGATGATCTGCGTACCTGCCGGAGGAAATATGCGGTGGCGATATTCGCAGATATCGAGGGGGCATTCGACAATCTCTGGTGGCCGTCCATAATCAGAAGGTTGGGTCTGGCTGGGTGTAGTACTCCGATGATCAGGCTCATGAAGTCCTATTACAGCGGACGCAGGGCCCAAATTGGGGACGGATACAGGACCGAGTCGCGAGATGTCAAGCGGGGATGCCCACAGGGACCCATCATCGGGCCGCTTGTCTGAAATTAGGGGCTGGACGAGTTGCTCACGTGGGTGGAGGGAGCGTGGGGCGCGACGGATGTCACGGTGGTCGCATATGCGGACGACCTACTCTTTCTCATAAAGGGCAGGTCGAGGCGACACATAGAGACATTAGGAAACGAGGCTATGGACCTGGTCACACGATGGTGCACGGATAATAAGCTTAAGCTGTCCAACACAAAGAGTAAATGTATGACTGTAAAAGGGAGCTCCAGAGACCGGCCGTCTCAAATAAAACTGGACCAACGGAACCTGGCGTTCGTGGGAAGTTTTAAGTATCTGGGGATAATACTACACACCAAAATGAACTTTGTGAAGCATGTGAGGGACATTCGGTCGAGGGTGGTACGGCATGCGATGATGGTGAGGAGGCTGGCACGCGCTGAGTAGGGTGTTAAAAGAAGGACACTAGATACCTGGTATGGTGCGGTCTTCGCCCCAATTTGCGCATATGGACCGCTGGCCTGGTACGAACGTGCTGGACTAACGATGATGGCCAGGCACCTGATGGCCGCACAGAGGGCCTATTTGTTGGTAATGTCCGGGGCTTGCCGACTTCCACCGCGGCTCTGCACGTGCTGTGCGGAGTCCTGCCTCTGGACCTGGAAATAACAAGGCGAGCGCTGAGGAGAAAAATCAGGAGAAATATCCCTACGGAATGGAAGGAGTATGCGTACGTCCCGGCGGGTAATGCGGACCCCCTGGACCACGCAGCGGAGGCAACGAGAATTGACACGTAGGTTATCCGGGCGTGGAGGGAGCGCTGGGATAGGGACGCCCACGGAAGACCCACCCATCGATTCATCGAAGTGGCAGACTTCGCATGTGGAAAGAAGAGACCCTGGTTCAGGCCCTCGCAGAGGGGTGTGTTCCTCTTTACGGGATATGGACCGATCAACTCAACGCTTTGGAGACGGAACCTGGTGGAGGAGGGGGCTGCCCCTTCTGTCCAGAAACTGAGGAGACGATAGACCACATCATCTTCGACTGCCCTGTTTATACGGAGGTTAGAGCCCGCCTTCCGGGGGCTGGGAGGCGGGACCTCCAACGCTTCGTGGAAACCAAGGAGGCGTACGACTGCTTTATGAGCTTTGCGGAGGCTGCACTCGGCCTGAAAGCCGAAGAGGTGGTGCACCGGGGAGCGGAAGAGAACTCTGACTCGGAGGACCAGTGACTCTTACCTGTAATACATCTGCATGCGCGGCATTAGTTGGTCGGTACTATTTATTGGTCACATTCGTCTTATCCGTTAGGAACCTACCGTCGTGGTGGGTGCCTGTTAATTTATTTAAATGGTACTAGCTCATTGTTAATATTTAACTGTCACTATTTTTATTTATTTGTCTAATTGATACTATTCGTCGGTATAAGTTTACTTGCTATGCGTACCTCGCGCGATGCTCGCTGGTGGCGGTGGACGCATGCGTATTGTACCGGCCTGCTGTCTAGTCAATGACCGCGAGTATGGGCGCCGACATTGGTGTGCGCCCATGAAACGGCCGCACGCTTGCTGCGCAGCCAATGTCACTAGCCTGATACCTCTTGCGGGGCGTCAGCATATCTGATAGGTGCGGTCTGGGGCGCTGTCCGGCGGCGTGGCGGTGCGATTGGTGGCGCAAGGGCGGGGGGGGGGGGGTTTGCAACACCATGCGTGCACGTCACCTGTTTCCCATTACTGCTGATGACACTTTCAGTTATGTAGCCTCGTGGTCGGGTAACCGCCTGGCCCAGGAGTGTTGACACGCCCGGCCCATGCCCTGGAACCTATGGGGAAGAAAGAAGGAAAACAAAGCGCACCAAAAATCGACACTGGACGATTTGGATTAGACAACCCACTTACACTAGATGGGGCCTGCCCGCCAGGCGGCCTCTTGTGGGCAGTTGGATTGACTTGATCCCGTGCACGCTGGGTTGGGAAGTAAAAAGGAGTCCGCCTCCTCCACGTCGCGGGGATGGGAACGCGGGGAATACTTCCCGCGGCTAAGTGAATCCTAGAATCCGTTTAGAAGATATGTAACTTAAGACAAAAAACAGAACCAAAGTGGCAATGAGCTCAAGCTCAAAAGCCACACATAAACGAAAAAATAATGATAATAATATTAATGTCGCTATCTACTTTCTAGCGAAACCACTGCCAAGGGACGGGGCTTGGAAAAATTAGCGGGGAAAGAAGACCCTGTTGAGCTTGACTCTAGTCTGGCACTGTAAGGAGACATGAGAGGTGTAGCATAAGTGGGAGATGGCAGCATCGCCGGTGAAATACCACTACTTTCATCGTTTCGTTACTTACTCGGTTAGGCGAAGCGCGTGCGCCTCGGACTTTGTCCCTGGCTGTCACGGTGTTCTAGAGCCAAGCGTGTAAGAGTGGCGTGAGGCTTCGGCCGATCGCCGATCATACTCCCGCGTGATCCGATTCGAGGACACTGCCAGGCGGGAAGTTTGACTGGGGCGGTACATCTGTCAAAGAATAACGCAGGTGTCCTAAGGCCAGCTCAGCGAGGCCAGAAACCTCGTGTAGAGCAAAAGGGCGAAAGCTGGCTTGATCTCGATGTTAAGTACGCATAGAGACTGCGAAAGCACGGCCTATCGATCCTTTTGGCTTCACGAGTTTTCAACAAGAGGTGTCAGAAAAGTTACCACAGGGAGATCTGGCTTGTGGCAGCCAAGCGTTCATAGCGACGTTGCTTTTTGATCCTTCGATATCGGCTCTTCTTATCATTGCGAAGCAAAATTCGCCAAGCGTCGGATTGGTCACCCGCCAACAGGGAAAGTGAGCTGGGTTTAGATCGTCGTGAGACAGGTTAGTTTTACCCTGCTGAGGACTCGTCGTTGCGATAGTAATCCTGCACAGTACGAGAGGAACCGCAGGTTCGGACATTTGGTTCACGCACTAGGTCGAGCGGCCGGTGGTGTGAAGCTACCATCCGTGGGATTATGCCTGAACGCCTCTAAGACCGAATCCTTTCTAGTCAAAGGAGGCAACGATATCACTAGGAGTCTCGTGAGTCGAAAGGCTCAAAACAATGTGATTCTACTAGGTGGCACGTTTACGAACGTATCATCGCACGAGCCCCGTTTGCCTTACGGAGTGTCACGCCGACTACGGGATCTTACCGTACGTCGGCTTAGCTTCTAAAGGTCGATCATGAGTTTTTCAAGTTCGATGTCGAGACTCGGAATAGTCTGTAGACGACTTAGGTACCTGGCGGGGTGTCGTACTCGGTAGAGCAGTTACCACGCTGCGATCTGTTGAGACTCAGCCCTTGGCTTGGGGATTCGTCTTATTGGTTAGACGAGACCCCAGTGGCGCGCGCCTTCGGTCATAACGCGTCGAAAAAATCGACTGTGTCGAGCAATGCGCGTCGATTCAAATAAATCAACCAAGTGAAGCAATGCGCGTTGATTCGAAAAATCAACCAAGTGAAGCAATGCGCGTTGATTCGAAAAATCGACCAACTCAGGCAATGCGCGTTGATTCGAAAAATCGCGAGTCAAGCAATGCGCGTCGCATAATAATCGACAGTCAAGCAATGCGCGTCGAAATGGGAAATCGGCAGTCAGGCAATGCGCGTTGATGCAAGACCTCGACAGCGTCAAGCAATGCTCGTCGATTCGAAAAATCGACCGTCAACCAATGTACGTCGATTCGAAATGTCGACCGAAAGGCGATGCGCGTTGCTTCGCAATATCAAACAAGTGAAGCAATGCGCGTTGATTCGAAAAATCGAACAACTCAGGCAATGCGCGTTGATTCGATAAATTGATAAAGTCAAGCAATGCGCATCGCATATTAATCGACAGTCAAGCAATGCGCGTTGATTGGGGAAATCGAGTCAGGCAATGCGCGATGATGCAAAACCTCGACAGCGTCAAGCAATGCGCGTTTATTCGAAAAATCGACCGTCAAGGAATGCGCGTCGATTCAAAATGTCGACCGTCAGGCGATGCGCGTAGCTTCGTAAAATCGATCGTCAAGAAATTCGCGTCGAGTAATAATCGACAGTCTAGCAATGCGCGTTGATTCGGGAAATCGACTTTCAGGCAATGGGCGTTGATTCGAAAAATCGATCAAGTCAGGCAATGATCGTCGGATATCAATCGACAGTCAAGGAATACGCGATGCGATTCGGGAAATCGACCGTCAGGCAATGCGCGTCGATGCAAAAACTCGAAAGCGCCAAGCAATGCGCGTTGATTTGGGAAGTCGACCGTTCGGCAATGCGCATCGATGCAAAACCTCGACAGCGTCAAGCAATGCGCGGCGATTCGAAAAATCTACCGAGTCAAGCAATGCGCGTCGATTCGACGTATCGACCGTCAGGCAATGCGCGTTGATGCAAAACCTCGACAGCGTCAAGCATTGCGCGTCGATTCGGAAAATCGACCGTCAGGCGTTGCGCGTAGATGCAAAATCTCGACAGCGCCAAGCAATGCGAGTCGATTCGAAAAATCAACCGTCAGGCAATGAGCGTCGATGCAAAAACACGACAGCGTCGAGCAATACGGGTCGATGCGAAAAATAAATCAAGTCAAGAAATGGTCGTCGAAAATTAATCTACGGAGTCGAGAAATGCGCGACGGTTCGAAAAATTTTCTCCGTCACTATGATAGGGTCGGATCGGTCTACACTCGGGACACGACCCGTCATCCGTGTCCCTTGGGAAAAGGGTGATCGGCCTGTGCCTCGTCGAAAACGTTCTACATGACCCGATAGGACGGTTCTATCGTTCCACACTCGTGATACTGGACGACAATGTGTCATCTCCCTTGGGGAAAAGGTGATCGGCCTGTGCCTCGACGAAAAAATGCAACGTGTCCCGATAGGACGGTCGGGCGGTCCACACTCGGGATACCCGACGAAAAAGTTCCGTCTTCCATTGGCAGAAGGTGATCGGCCTGCGCCTAGACGAAAGACTTCTAACTGTCGCGAAAGGCGGGTCGATCGGTCCACACTCGGGAATCCCTGCGAAAATGTTCAATCGGGCCCAGGGAAAAAGGTGATCGGTCTGTGCCTCGGCGAAAAGATTCCGCCGTTCCCGATCGTAGGGGTGATTGGTCTACAATGTACGAAAAAATCGCCTCGAAAGCTTTGCCAAGCGAACGAGAGTAACATTTTTTTTTTCCAATTTTCGTGTGTCGAGTGTATCGAATTTCGAATTGTCGAACGTCCCTCTAGAAAAAAAAATCCGGCATCGCGGTTTAAT
This sequence comes from Ophion costatus, assembly GCA_951751655.1. NCBI lineage: Eukaryota > Metazoa > Arthropoda > Insecta > Hymenoptera > Ichneumonidae > Ophion > Ophion costatus. The sequence continues at coordinate 3,574,041 of OX632357.1, read as the reverse complement.
GTATTATCCGAGTCGAGCATCGCGGGTAAAGAGAAAATGTCCAACACAAGAAACGCGACTAGGGTAATCCGACCGCCTGAATGGATCAAGGCATTCCGATTGCCCTCGCGGGTCTTTACGCAACGCGATATCTGCCCAGTGCTCTTAATGTCACCGCTGCGAGATTCGAGAAAGCGCGAGTAAACGGCGGGAGTAACTCTTATTCTCGTGGGCTAGACAAATGCCTCGTCGACCGATTGGTGACGCGCATGAATGGATTAACGAGATTCCGACTGTCTGTAGGTGCGTCCCAACCATGTGCGGCGCCTTGTCGTGGCGGGGGGGCTTGCGTGCCGCGGCGATCCGTGGGGCTATACCGACCGGGGCCTCGGCCCCTGGCAGGTCCAACCATGTCGGGCAGTCCCACGGTGAGCGGCCAGACTAAGCTCGCACAAGCCCGGGGGCCTTCGCGCCGCCCCCGGCTGCCCCGCGCTGTCCACCTCCTGTGTCTCTGGCGAATGCGTGCAACGGTACAGCGGAAAACCCGGTAGGCCCCTTCGGATGGGGGGTCAGGCACGCCCGCGGGCCGCGCGGTAGTACCGGGCCCCGGCTCGGAAGTAGCTCCGCTGAGTGGGCTGCCCCGTACCAACGCATGAAAAATGCCTGTGTCCTGCTCGGCAGGGCCTGGTAGCACCAGGAAGCGGACCTGCTGGGCGCCAGGTGGTGCACCCGCCGAGGCCACACTGCAGTAAGCCGGTTTCCGGGCGGTGGAATCATCGGCGCGGGGCGGTTGGGGGCGGCGGATTGGTCCCTGGGTGGGGTGCTCGGAGCGGGGAACCCTGCTCGGCCTCGCTGGCCCGGCCCTTTTTAGGGCAGGGTCGGCGGGTGCCGGCGGGGCCTTCGCCGAGGGATGGGGGTAAGGGTAAGACGAGGTGTTCGAGTTGGGGACTCTCGTACAAAGTCCCAAATTTATGAAAAATGTCCGAACTCATGAATGTTGCAAAGGTGCTGAAGGACACTGGGCTTCCCGCAGCCCAACCCACTCTTGGAGTGGGGGAGGCGACTGGCGCCGGTGGCGGCTCTGCCGCTCCCCACGACGGTTGCGTCGAGGAGGGGAGGGGGCGGGGTGCCCCGATTGGTCCCCCGCCGTTTCCCGGGGTGAAGAGGCGCGCGCCTCCGTCGGGCGGTGACTCGGCCGGCGGGTCGTCGGCGGTGGACTCGTCCTCCGCGGCGGCTCGACCGGGGCCGAGGAGCTCGAAAAGCTCGAAGAGCTCGAAGAGCTCGAAGAGCGCGAAGAGCTCGAGGAGGGTGGAGTCCTCTATGAAGAGGTGAGCCTCGGTTCCGGGGGAGGACGGAACCGTGTCGGATGGCCCGGTGGCGGGTTCCGACGGGATGATGTCGGAGGGGGGCGAGTCGGCTGCGTCAAACCCCCCGGCCGAACGCGTGGCCCTGGTCGATCCGGGCACGTTGACGGCGGGTACGGTGGCGGCGAGCGCGGACACGGACGCGGATTTCGAGGCGCACGCCTCGAGACGTGTCCGGCGCAAGAGATAGGTGAGGAAGGCGGCCGCTTCCCGTGGCGGGTCCCGGGGGCGTTCGCCGCCCGGCGTGGGGGACGGGCTCCGCGTCGCGGCTTCGTCCCTGCCGGCGGTCGGCCTTCTGGTCGCGGCTACAACGTTTGGCGGAGAGGGCGCTGCGAGGCGGGTGAGCCTCGTGGACCTCGTCGCCCGAGCCCAGTGCCTGGCTGGGGAGGTCCGGTCCACCGTGATGGACCCGACCAGCAAGGTGGCAAAGGGCGTCGCCTCTGTCATCGAGGAAAGGGTCGGGGGGCTGATGTCCCTTTTAGTGGCGGCCACACAGGGCGTGTCGGCCCTTCAGGGCGAATGTGGGGGCCTGCGATCCGCGCACGAGGCCCTGATTCGCGTGCCGCCCAGCACGCGGTCTTCGTGAAGGCGGCGGAGGACACCATGACCCCGGCCGCCGTGAAGGTGAAGCTGAAGGCGTTGGTGAACCCTGAAGAGGCGGCCATTTGCGTCACGGCGGTGAGGACCGTCGAGGGCGGTGTCCTGGTGGAGACGAGGTCCGAGGAGGACCTCGAATTCTTCCGAGGCAGCGAGGCTATCCGCGGGGGTGGGCTGACCGTGACGTCGCCGGAGCCCCCCCTGGAGTAGGGTCGGCGTTCTCTCGGTGCCTGAGGACCTGTCGGAGGAGGCGGTCCTCGCCGCCCTGCCCGTCCAGTGCTTCCCCAGTGTCGGGGAGGAGGAGTTCCGCGCGTAGGTTCGGTGGTAGTGGCAAGCGGGTGGGTGGCCAGGGGCTCCACTGGATCCTGGAGGCCGCGCCCGAGGTGGCGGTCGCATTGGTGGTCAGGGGCCGCGTGTTCCTCGGGTGGCACTCGTGCGTGGTCCGGGACTACGTGGAGGCGGACCGGTGCTACCGGTGTCTCGGCTTCGGGCACACCGCCTTCTGCCGGAAGAAGGATGTGGTGTGCGGCTGGTGCGCTGGTGGCGGCCACCCGGCCGCGAGCTGCCCGGCGCGGGAGATGCCTCCCCGCTGTGTGAATTGCGGGGAGGCCGGACTGGCGGCCGATCATCGGGCGATGGACGGTGCGTGTCCGCTCTTCCGGGCGGTGATCATACAGGCCAGGGCCGACGCCGCGGAGGAGCGGGCCCGCCTGGCTGCGAGAGCCAGTAATGGCTAGCCGGTCCCCCGAGCGGAGGGTCGCCGGCGGGCTGGGCGGTGCGGGGCCCGCGGGGCTCCGCGTCCTCAAGCTCAATTGCCGGCGTTTGCGAGGCGTGATGGCGGACCTCGGTCAGGTGCTCGTCGAGGGGGGCTGCGGTGCCGCCCTCCTGCAGGAGCCCTACTAGTAGTATAGCTAGGACGGTTCTGGACCGAGGGGAGGTGGTGAGTCAAGAATGGGGAAGACATGGTGGCGCCACTGTCGAGGGGAGGTCGCCCCGTGGAGCGACTGGGGGGGGAGTCAGGGTTGTGTGTGTGTGTGTGTGTGTCTGCGTGCGCGTGCGTGTGCGTGTGCGTCCGTGCGTGTGCGTACGTGTCCGTGCGTGCGTGCGCGTGTGTGTGTGTGTGTGTGTGTGTGTGTGTGTGTGTGTGTGTGTGTGTGTGTGTGTGCGTGCGTGTGCGTGTGCGTGCGTGTCCGTGCGTGTGCGTACGTGTCCGTGCGTGCGTGCGTGCGTGTGTGCGAGTGCGTGCGTGTCCGTGCGGGTGCGTACGTGTCCGTGCGTGCGTGCGTGCGTGTGCGTATGCGTGCGTGTCCGTGCGTGTGCGTACGTGTCCGTGCGTGCGTGTGTGTGTGTGTGTGTGCGTGCGTGCATGGCGGCCTTTCAAAGCCCCCTAATTTATGACATGCAGCTGGTGCCACTCCAAAAGACAATGCCAAGATGTTTCCGCCCCGTCTCAAAGCTCGCCGACACTCGAAACAGGTCCTGACAGGTTTCTCGGAAAAGTGTGCATGCGTGCGTGCGTATGTGACAACCGGGTCGGGAAATTTTCTGTAATATGAAAACGCTAGGCGCCACATGGGTGGTCTTTATTTATGACATGCAGCTGCCCTGCTTCTATCTCGAAGACAATGGCAATTGCATCCGCCCCGTCTCACAAAGCTCGCCGACACTCGAAACACGTCCTGACAGGTTCCTCGGGAAAACTATAGTTTAGGGATCTATCGTCAAGGGCTGTTGGCGCCGATGGACCACTTGAGCGCAGCTCTTGAAAAGTTGAGGTCACCATTCCAAAAGATAATGCCAAGATGTTTGCATGCGTGTTCATTACTGTCACGAGTCTCGCCAACACTGTAGACAGGTCTCGACAAGTCAGGAGTTCTTGGAAAAACTATAAACTTTAGGGATCTATTGCCAAGGGCCGTTGGCGCCGATGGACCACTTGAGCTGCAGGACCCATAAAATCTTTCGACCCGACACTTCCTGTTTTCGTCTCATGTTCCTCGAGAAATCTTCGCTCTATCGGGAAACTCTGTTTTTTCCCGAGAGAGGGCCGAACTTTTTTCCCGAAGAGCCTTTTTAATGATCCACTCCGCTCAAAACTGACCGCACTTTGCATGAGGCAGTCAGTCGGTTCACATCGTGGAAGTTTTTTTTTCGTGCTCGTCAACATGGAGCAAATCTTGCGTGACCAAGCCGTGCTTTTACGCTTGTTCGAAGAATTTGCTGCGTGAGAACAGCGATGTGTCGAGTTCATCGAAGGGCTGGAAACGCAGAGTCGGATTAAGCGCCCGCGATTATTAATTGGACATCAACAATCACTAATCGCCCAAATAGCGCGTCTCGAAGGATTGAGGAATTCTGTGCGGAGTCGTTTCATACACACGGGCGCAGGACATGCTGATCACGGGTTAATCTGGTGCGAGATTGACACGTCCTTTAAGAGTCGAATATTGACCGGTTCCGTCATCAATCGCAGCCACATCGAGCCGAAACACTTTCTTAACGATGCTCGCGCCCTAGTGCTTCAACATGTGCGCAATATTATCAACAAGCACAACAGCATTAAAGTCAATACAGTGTTCAATGGTGAATTCGTGAGTGGCGATAAACAAGCCAATAAAAGTGTCAGCACGCGAAACTGCGAACTATTTAGCACAAGCGATTAGAGCGAGTGGTATAAACGGCGTGATACGGAACCTACTTTAACCTTACTCGACGAATTTCAAGAACGTGATAGTGGCTGGGCTCTGCAGAAAATACTTAACCTCGCGATAAATGTCAATAAGTATAATCCGATGCGTGCTGGGTGCTCCATATCATTGCCGCGAGAAATAATGTTGAAGAAGGCTGTGGTTAACGTCAAATCCGACGATAACGCGTGTTTCGCATGGGCAGTTGTCGCTGCTCTACACCCAGCTAAACGACACAGTGACCGTACATCTTCTTATCCTCATTATTCGACAGTACTAGATCTGAAGGATATCGAATTCCCGGTGACGATACATCAAATAAAAAAATTCGAGCTCCAAAACAATATGTCCATCAACGTGTATACCAACACCACGAAAAAGGACATTGTTCCAATACGCGTGACTCAGCAGAAGAAGGAGAAGCATATCAATTTGCTGTACATGCAAGACACTGAGGACGACAATGTGGGGCATTTCGTATGGATCAAGAACCTGTCGAGACTCGTGATGGCGCAACTGAGCAAAAAGGAGCATAAAAAATATATATGCGATCGGTGTGTGAATTTAGCATTATTAATACGCAATTATATATCTACTGAAGGAGAAAATTAAACGAAAAAAAAAAAAAAAAAAATCTTGTTTGTTTTGCAGATGTCTGCATTACTTTGGTTCCGAGGAAAAATTGCAATCACACGAGGTCGATTGTGGGGCGATAAACGATTGTGCAATTCGACTACCAAACGACACCAATAAGTGGCTCCAGTTCAGCAACTTTAGCCGGAAAGAGCGACATCCATTCATCGTGTATGCCGATTTGGAGTGTGTGTTGGCAAAGACCGACGGGGAGAACCTAGCGAAAGACTTGTATCAACACCATGAAGTGTTTAGTATCGGATACTACGTATGCTGTGCATATGATGATTCATTATCTTCGTATCACTCGCGTCGCAGTGCTGATTGCGTATCGTGGTTTGTCGAAGAACTAAAACATCTAGCATTGCGGATAAAAGAAATTTTCTGTGACAATGTCCCAATGATTTATCTGACACCGAGCGAGTGGGCTAATTTTCGAGCAGCGACTCAATGTCACATATGTAAGAAACCATTTGCGCAAGAAGATGTGCGCGTTCGAGATCATTGCCATCTGACTGGACGCTATAGAGGCCCTGCCCATTCCAACTGCAACCTCAATTATAAGCAGTCATTCTTCATTCCAGTAGTTTTTCACAATTTGTCGGGTTACGATGCACATTTTGTCATCAAGGAAGTAGCCACAGCGTTCGAAGGAAAGACCGATGTGCTTCCAATCACAAAGGAAAAATACATCTCCTTCACGAAGCATGTTGAAATTACAGACGATTCAAAACACAAGATCCAATTGCGCTTCATCGACTCATACAAATTCCTCAACACGAGTCTCGACAAACTAGCCTCATTTTTGCGCGAGGACAAACTCAAAATTTTACGCACACAATTCCCAACTCTCTGGACGGACACTTTCAATTTGCTGACGCGAAAAGGGGTCTTCCCTTATGAGTATATTGACGACGTGACCAAGCTAGACGACACTTGCCTTCCACCACGTGACGCATTTTACAGTTCCCTGACAGATGCCACAGTATCCGAGAGCGAGTTCACACATGCGCAGAAAATTTGGGAGCGGTTCTCCATTCGAACGCTCGGTGACTATAGCGATTTATACTTGAAGACAGATGTCTTGTTATTAGCCGATAATTTCGAAAACTTTCGAAATACGTGCATTGAGAGCTATGGCCTAGATCCCGCGTATTACTATACACTGCCCGGGTATACCTGGGATGCAATGCTAAAACACTCGAATGTCAAGTTTAAATTACTAACTGACATCGACATGGTTTTATTCGTTGAGCGGGGTATACGCGGTGGTCTCAGTCAATGCTCAAACCGATATGCACACGCTAATAACAAGTACATGGAGTCGTTTGATCCATCGAAAGCATCATCATACTTGATGTATTTTGACGTCAACAATCTGTATGGGTGGGCAATGTGTCAACCTTTGCCATACGCAGATTTTCGATGGGTCAACGACGTGTCCAAGTTTGATCCATCTTCCATCGCGCTAGATTCACCAACAGGCTACATTCTTGAAGTCGACTTGAAATATCCGCAATCTCTACATGATGTGCACAAAGACCTGCCGTTTTGTCCAATACATGAAAAACCGCCGGGTAAGCAGGGGGAAAAGCTGTTAGCAACCGTCTGTGATAAAAAACGCTACATCATTCACTATCGAAATTTGCAGCAGTGCTTACGTCATGGACTTTGCCTCACGAAAATCCATAGAGTCCTACAATTCACACAATCCCCATGGCTACGTTCATATATTGAGTTAAATACGCAGTTTCGAACGCTAGCCAAAAATGATTTTGAAAAGAATTTATTCAAATTAATGAACAATGCGGTGTTTGGCAAAACGATGGAGAATGTGCGCAATCATGTGGATGTAAAGCTTTTAACAAAATGGGAGGGTAGGTATGGTGCAGAGGCAATGATTTCGAAGCCAAACTTCCACAGCCGAAGCGTTTTTTCGGAAAACCTCATTGCCGTGCAATTGCGCAATCTCGAGGTGAAATTCAACAAGCCAATATATGTGGGTATGTGCATACTCGACATATCCAAAACATGCTTGTATGGATTTCATCACGAGTATATGGTACCTCTGTATCGGGATAAGTGTAAAATCATGTATACCGATACGGATAGTCTCATATATGACATTGAGAGCGATGATATGTACATGGACATGAAGGGCGACATTGTAAAATTCGATACGAGCGACTATCCGGTGGACAATAGGTATGATATGCCGCTTGTCAACAAGAAGGTACCCGGTCTCATGAAAGACGAATGCAATGGTGCAATTATGACCGAGTTCATTGGACTTCGATCGAAAATGTATGCGACACGTGTTGAGGGTAAGAAAGAGACGAAAAAAGTTAAAGGTGTCAAGAGTAGCGTTGTGGCTAGGACAATCACATTCAACGATTATGCCCGATGCTTGAAGGAAGACATTGAAATGAGCCGTAGTCAAACGTGCATTCGATCAAAGTTGCACAATGTCTACACCATTCGTGAGACGAAAATCGCTCTGAGTCCTCATGATGATAAGCGGTATATCATACCTGGGACCTCTGAGACCCTACCATGGGGGCATTACAGCATACCGTTGTAAAAAAAAAAACTATCATGTATATAAACGCGATGTAAAATTGTGTACATTTTTGTAAATCCTTGACGTATAAAACTTGTGAAAATTATGTGTGTGTTTTTGTAAATATTAACTGGATGTAAAACTTGTTAAAATTATGTTAGTTGTTGTAAATATTTAATTGTGCAAGGACGAATTTATTATTTTCTGTAAATAAAGAAACGGACTTTTTATAATCCCATGTGTTTATTCACTCTATCCATCTCCTCGTACCCACGTTCCACGAAAAAGGGATTATCGACGGGGGAAAAAAGCGAGCCTGTTGTGGAGTCGGTTGGAGGCCTTTGGGTTTGTCGACATCCAAGACACGTTCGAACACGTTCAAGAGTCTCTCAACGACATTCATAAAATGTTTGACAACATTCACGAGGGGCTTGAAGACTCGTAAGAGAGAGACAATCAAAGACATTCGCGAGGCGTTCGAAGAGTTTCAAAAGACTTTCTACGACGTTCATGAGTCGTTTGAAGATGTCCGTGAGACGTTACAGAGACTTTCGAAAACGGTCATAAGACGTTTGAAGGCATTCACAAGAGGATCGAAGACGTTGAAGAGACTTTCAAAGACATTCGCGAGGGGTTTGAAGACGTCCAAGAAACTTTCGAATACGTTCAAGAGACTTTAGACCACATTCATAATACGTTTGAAGACATTCATGAGGGATACGAATACGCTTAAGAGACTTCCAAAGATATTCACGAGGGCTTTGTCGACATTCAAGACACTTTCGAACACGTTCAAGAGACTTTCAACGACATTCATAATACATTTGACGACATTCAATGAGGGGCTTGAAGACTCTTAAGATAGACTTTCAAAGAAATTCACGAGGGGTTCGAAGAGTTTCAGGAGACTTTCTACGACGTCCATGAAACGGTTGAAGATGTTCGTGAGACGGTCAAGAGACTTTCTTCATGAAACAAACTTCATGACATTTGAGTTTGGCTGGAATTGTGTGGGTTTGTTTGGGATTCACCCTAACAAACGCACACAATTCCAGCCAAACTCAAATGTCATGAAAATCTTCGGTTTATGGATGTCGTCGAAGATCGCATTATACACTCGAAGGCCTCTTGAGCGTCTTCAAACCTCTTGTGCAAATCTTTGAAAGTCTCTTAAGCGTCTTCGAACTCCTCACGAATGTCTTCAAACTTTTTATGAATGTTGTCGAAGATCTCGTGAATGTGTTCGATAGTGTCTTGGATGTCGCCAAACCCCTCGTGAATTTCTTTGAAAGTCTATCTTAAGAGTCTTCAAGCCCCTCATTGAATGTCATCAAAACGTATTATGAATGCCGTTGGAAGTGTCCTGACCGTGTTCGAACGTTTCTTGGACGTCAACAAACCCCTCGTGGATATCTTTGAAAGCCTCTAAAGCGTCTTAGAATCCCGCATGTATATCTTCGAACCTACTATAAATGTCGTCGAAAGTCTCGTGAACGTTTTCGAAAGTCTCTTGAACGTCACACGAACATCTTCAAATGTCCCATGAGCGACGTAGAAAGTCTCCTGAAACTCTTCGAACCCCTCGCGAATGTCTTTAAAAGTCTCTCTTACGAGTCTTCAAGCCCTTCATGAATGTCGTCAAACGTATTATGAATGTCGATGAAAGTCTCTTGAACGTGTTCGAAAGTGTCTTGGATGTTGACATACCCCTCATGAATATCTTTGGAAGTCTCTTGAGCGTTTTCGTATCCCTCATGAATGTCTTCAAACGTATTATGTATGTCGTCGAGTCTTGTGAACGTCTTCGAAAGAATCTCAAACGTCTCACAAACGTCTCACAAACCTCTTCAAACGTCTCATGAACGTCGGCGAAAGTCTCTTGAACGTACTCAAAAGTTTCGTGCATGTCTTGGAGCCCCTCGTGAATGTCTTTGAAAGTCTCTCAAAAGTCTCCGAACCCCTCATCGATGTCTTCAAACGTATTATGAATATCGTCAAAGATCTCTTGAATGTCTTCGAAAGTCTCCGAACGTCTTCGAATCCCTCATGAATGTCTTCAAACGTCATATGATTGTTTTCGAAAGTCTCTTGACCGTCTTCGAACCCCTCGTGAATTGAAACTCTTCGAACCCCTCGTGAATTTCTTTGAAAGTCTATCTTAAGAGTCTTCAAGCCCCTCATTGAATGTCGTCAAATGTATTATGAATGTCGTTGAGAGTCTCTTGAACGTGGTCGAAAGTGTCTTGGATGTCGACAAAGCCCTCGTGAATATCTTTGGAAGTCTCTTAAGCGTATTCGTATCCCTCATGAATGTCTTCAAACGTATTATGAATGTGGTCGAAAATCTCTTGAACGTATTCGAAAGTTTCTTGGACGTCTTCAAACCCCTCGCGAATGTCTTTGAAAGTCTCTTAAACGTCTTCGATCCTCTTGTGAATGCCTTCAAACGTCTTATGACCGTTTTCGAAAGTCTCTGTAACGTCTCACGGACATCTTCAAACGTCTCATGAACGTCGTAGAAAGTCTTTTGAAACTCTTCGAACGCCTTGCGAATGTCTTTGAACGTCTCTCTCTTACGAGTCTTCAAGCCCCTCATGAATGTTGTCAAACATTTTATGAATGTCGTTGAGAGACTCTTGAACGTGTTCGAACGTGTCTTGGATGTCGACAAACCCAAAGGCTTCCAACCGACTCCACAACAGGCTTGCTTTTTTCCCCGTCGATAATCCCTTTTTCGTGGAACGTGGGGACGAGGAGATGGATAGAGTGAATAAACACATGGGATTATAAAAAGTCCGTTTCTTTATTTACAGAAAATAATAAATTCGTCCTTGCACAATTAAATGATTACAACAACTAACATAATTTTAAGAAGTTTTACATCGAGTTAATATGTACAAAAACACACACATAATTTTCACAAGTTTTATACATCAAGGATTTACAAAAATGTACACAATTTTACATCGCGTGTATATACATGATAGTTTTTTTTTTTACAACGGTATGCTGTAATGCCCCCATGGTAGGGTCTCAGAGGTCCCAGGTATGATATACCGCTTATCATCATGAGGACTCAGAACGATTTTCGTCTCACGAATGGTGTAGACATTGTGCAACTTTGATCGAATGTACGTTTGACTACGGCTCATTTCAATGTCTTTCTTCAAGCATCGGGCATAATCGTTGAATGTGATTGTCCTAGCCACAACGCTACTCTTGACACCTTTAACTTTTTTCGTATCTTTCTTACCCTCAACACGTGTCGCATACATTTTCGATCGATGTCCAATGAACTCGGTCATATTTGCACCATTGCATTCGTCTTTCATGAGACCGGGTACCTTCTTGTTGACAAGCGGCATATCATACCAGTAGTATGGGGGCCACTATGGCGACCCCCACTCCTCATCCCCACTCCTACCCCCACTCCTCGGCAGCCGAGGTGGTAGGGATGGAGTGGGGATGACCGTGCTCATCCCCTCCCCGCGCCCCAGAGGGGTGCGGCGGGGAGGGGGGGGGGGAAGGCCGGAGTGGGGGTTTCGCCATAGTGGCCCCTTTTTTTTGCTTTATTAAAATATGTTCACAAAGTATACATTTTTATGATATGTACATGATATCGCTGTTAATTAACCGTTTCAACTGATGGCTGATGAGATTATCGGTGACGCTTGTTCTGGCGCGTGCGGAGAGTTCGCCGAGTATACAGGATAGGGTGCGTTGAACACGTTCCTGAATTTTCGTCTTCCTTTTACGAACCCGTCGCCGTAAGCGACGCGCTGTCATGCTGAATAATTTGGCTGCGATTACGCTGACAAGTGCAATTTTACACTTTGTCACGTCTTCGGTGGAGCGATGAAGCCATGCCATGTAGCCGTTTATGCGTTCCTCCAATAGCTGCAGCACGACTAAGTCATCTTTTATGAAGGTGAAGAATGGCGCCGCACGGTGTATAGCGTTTGCTCCGTAGTCGTTGCAGTTTTGGATAGTTACGGTGGGCCGGTTGAGATGTTCACCGTATTCTAAATTGTAACTATCGCAGGAAACTACGGTGTGGACCGTAGGAGTGTTTCCCTCGCCATTGAGATACGCTGTGATCGTAGAGAGACGTTCGCGAAAATCCAACCACGACGGAGTATTTAGCGTTGTCCAACCGTTGCTGTCGCATGTGAAACGCATGACAGGGTGTAATTGATTAGCACTGATAACTTCAATACCCAACCGCACACTTTTTGTCAAGCAGTTGTTGAGATTATGGGATATTTGTAGTAGCAGCGGGCACGGTTTATAGCAGCGATTATCGGAAGCCTCGTTTGCCATGGCTGCTCTGGGTCGACTAAATCACGCGAGTGAGATGTCGTTGTCTTTCGCGGGAACTGCAGACGCTGCACTATTCGGCGGCTGGCTTGAATTCCAGAGTGTTGAAATCGTCCCCGAAGAACTCCATGAGAAGATTATTCTCGTGCGCAGCCGTCACCATCTGTCGGAACAGCGTTTCGTTCTCCAGAACTTTGGTGAATCTGGATGGTAGAAAGCACGCGAACTCCCTGTCCACTTCAATGATGATTCTGGGCCCGAAGCGTGTTTTTACTGGCCGTACATCGGAAATCTTGTAGTCGGTTTTTAGCGAAAGTTCCGACAGTTTTTTCGTCGGCAGGAAGCCCGACAACTTTCCGATCTTGTTGATTTGGGAGAAGTCCATCGCTGATATTGAGCTTTTGAATTTCACGGGTTAAAATTTGTAACGCTGTTCTTCTCTGAATGAGTATTTGAAGAGCAGCTAAGTTTTGCAAGAATGCTTCAACGCGAACTTTTAACTCGCACCGCTTCCTCTGCATATGCTTCTGCTGTTGCCGCCCGAGAACAATTAACAATGCGGAACGACTGATCCCTTGTATCTCTGCTACACCCTCCCACCATACCCGCAGCTTCCCCCACCGCGTTTCGCCAAGAGTCGCACAAAACAAAATGGCTGATGTCGAAGAGCGCCAGGCGGAGCCTCTAGCAAAATTGCTGACGATGTCGTTGCTATGCGTCGCTGAATAAAGTTCGAGACACAGAGAAATATTCCACGTGTCATCATTTTATTGAACGGTTAGCGATTACGGGAGCAGCAGCCCTGTACACAATGTAAACTTTTATGATTGAAGGAATTGCTGCCTCCTGCAGGCAGACCCTTATTGAACATTTTACGCGTAGCTTTATTCTGCTTATGGCTAAATGTCTTGTAGTAGTCGCCAACTATTTTATCGTTGCGTGATAGATCATTTGAAAATACGCTTCTAAACTTATGCATACCGAAGCCAGTACACATATAATGAAGAAACATAATGCAATACTGTCCGCAGCACTGCGAATCCGCAGCTTGAAGCTGATCAGTGCTGTATCGGAAGAGTTTACAGTTTCCTCGGAGTCGACGGAGATGCTGCGGGATGATTGGTGGTAGTCCGTAGCTATCGAAGTACCATCCGTGTCCCTCTCGATCGACATACATGGCGATCCAGTGGGTACCGGGCTGTTTATATCCATCAGTATTCGCGACAATAGCCGTTGGTTTTGTCCAAAGTTTTGGTAAGCGATCTGCGGGGTATACGCCAACAGCGTGATTTTTTATATCACGTAGAGAGTCGAGGATTTGAAGGCTGTTCATAGCAGGGCTCGCCGCAGGGCAAACCAACCGATAACGCTGTTGTTGTCCTATATTCCCATAGCGACTCGCGACGTTCACTCTGACAGAGCAGCGTTTTAATCCTCATCACATTATCCAGGGCACACTTATACGATTGATTTTGCCGTATCGCGGCGTGATATGAGCAATGTGTACCGGCCCCCGGAAGATGCTGAAATGAGATATTATCCTCATCCTCCTCCAAATTTATAATATAGTAGCCGGTGAGTTGCGATAAATAGGACGATTTAGCGACACCTCGTACAAATATCCGCGTAGAATCGGTAGCGATTGCCCTCAAAATTCTCTCAATACAGCGTAATGGTATATGACCCTCGAACCATTTTATACCGTGATGCTCCCGCGTCACCCGTTCGTTCGTTCTTTTCACATCCGACGGTAATTGTCTGTATGTGTGAGGTGGAGCGACGATCCAATGATCGTGCCACGATGAATCGATTGACGCAACAGCCACTTCTTTCGGTATAAAGTTGTAGTGCTTATCCGTCAAGCCTTGTATGTCTATCGCGATACTCATGATGGTTCTGCTGTGAGTGCTCTGCTCGAACTGGAGAGCTCAACCGCTGAAATCTACAATAACTTGCCGGGAAGCATCAACCTCCACCACGTTATCATATTCCGCATACACGACACAATTTACCGTTGAAGTTATTGCCTCGCCGAAGCGTACTTCGAGCCTCACGCTACCGTGTTTCACCAAATTCCAATGACTGTTACTGTTCGCCGAAAGATCGGGCGTTAGATCAAACGCAAAAAGACAATAGCCCCAGGGATACGCTGTGCGAGTAATTGAATTACCCTGATTGAGAAAGTGAATGCCAGTCCCTGAGAATAATGTATGATACGCATCCACATATAGATGCGTGTCGTCAAAGTTAGGCTGGAGTGCTTTCGACGGTATCTGGACACCGTCAGCATATAACGCGAGATAATTAATTTTATAATTCTGAAAGTTAAACGGGTTCAACGCGCGGTTACCGTTGAATGCTTTATTATCGACAAACCCTATAATTATGCGCTTAGGCAGTTGGCCCAGTATAACATTGTCCAAAGTATCGCCGTGCACTCCTGCATGCATCGATATAGACTTAACCTCGACACGTGTCAAAGGATATTTTGCTGTAGATTTTGATAATGCTCGCGCGTGAGCTAAAAGTACACCAGGGGCAATTTTAGCGCGGCGTACGAGAAGCGATGCCTCGGTAATATGCATGCTGAAATCTTTCGAGGAAGTCATAAGACAGAATGCGTCGCTGGTACGTACAAGGCGGAATCGCATCTCCACGCCGTTTATAAGAAAGCGCTCTTGATTGAAAATATCGCAATGGAGGTGGCCGAGGAGATCGATCTCATTGCGCCCATTGAGGACCATTCGACGATTAGCAAGGCCTGCATTAGCTTCTGCTACATCGTCCATTTTACCGGCCGTATCACTGTACCACAGGCAACTTGAAAGATGAGAGCTTTTCGCACCCTGCCCATAATTTAATAAGTTTTCAATGTAGGCCCTGTATGCATAAGCATTATTGGGTGGAGATACGAGCTTCTGATTGAGAAATACATCGACTTGATTGAACAGCGAATGAAGTAAATTATTGACGGGCCCCACTCTAATGGTAGGGTCGGGTTTCACTGCACTCGAGCGTATTCGCACACGTATGCTTAGCATGGTATGAGCAAGATCGATGTATTCGTCACCTTGGCCAGGTACCACAAATTCTATTGGTGAATCATCCGTCAGAGATGAGATCGGTTTATAGTGCACCCATTGCGTTCCCTCGATGGTTGTTTGAGTCGACGGTAGTGAGAATAGTTCCAACTCAGACTTCAAACACTCACACGAATGGGCATGCAAGAACGCCATTTTCACGAGAAGATATCTGACACTGTCCTAGCTCGCGACTTCTTCTTCTTCTTCTTCGGCGTTCTCTTTCTAACTGTTCTCTTCTTTTTTTTAACACAATTTGTACGTTTTTTCTTCAACGCGGCTGTTTTCTTTTTTAGGCCGATCCTACGCGCGCTGTAGTTACTGAGCGAATGCGCAAGCTTGTGAATTTTCGAGGCCTTATATCCTGAGCCCTGCATAAGACTATTGAGTTTTTCCTCAGCTTTTCGCTTCAAACTCACACCCGATTCGCGCAAACGCGATTTGAAGGCTTCCCTAGGCTGAATTCCTGCATCCATTATATCGCTCGCCACATTAAGGCCTGACCGTATAGCCTCTTTGCCGACAACTCGCGCCCCTTGTTTTAAGAGAGGTAAAATGCGCCGGAAAAGGCCGCCAAGGAAACTGCCGATACCGTGACCCCTCTGGTTCGGCGACCCTATGTATACTTGGCTAATTCCCCCGTACCCTGTTCTACCTGCGCCTACTTGTGCGTCAAAGTACGCATCGTAGTAATTCATGTTGCTCTCTCTCTCCCTCTCTCTCTCTTTCTCTCTCTCTCTCTCTCTCTCTCTTTCTCTACCGCAGCTAAGCTAGGCGTTTGAACTGGAGTGTCACGGTTAGCGTTCCACCCTCGAATGGCATCCAATGCCCGAATTCATCTCTTATATCGATATCTATCGATTGAAAGCTGGTACGTAGAAGAGGTATGTACCGCGGTGGCGAAAAACTTTTGATTTTCACAGAGCCGTAATTATAATTATTATCAATGTCAAAGGGAACGACACGTAATAACGGCGCGTGTACATCGCCGGTCATGTAGGACTCGCAAATATCCGTATAAACAAATAGCATATTGGGTATACCGTTCATGAGACTAGCCGGCTGCGGCGCAATATACTGATTCGCTACCACAAGACCCGGACTATGAGTGAAGCCTAAAATTTTGTTAATTATGGGGGAACAGTGGAAAGCGTGTTCTAGATTTTTGCACTCGGTGCAGACACGCTCTACCGAGACATAGCCGTTAAGAGTATGCTGAAATTTCAAATGTCCTGCGATACTTTGTATTTGGTTAATTGCTTCGAGTAGCGTGGAGACGCTACGGTATACCCCAGATGGTACGCAAGCACGCTCGTTTTTAAAATCGACATTGGCCTCAACGCCCGGGATCACTGCGTTCGTCACTAAGCTGATAAAGTTTGTTTCACCTTCAGTCGGCACGTGTAGAACAGTCATCGGTATGTGTATTTCGGCTAAGGAAACGCCCCATTTACCGCGTAAATTTACACTTTGTGGCAAGTGTGTGGTATATTGCGTCGTCCTGTTATTAGGGTAGTACTTCATGCTGCTATTGCTAGGTAAAACTACAAAAAACTCGGTGTCGCTCATAGCGTCTACTTTTTCTTTCCCCACCTTTGGACTCTAGATAGCTCGGGTTCGTAAAAAATGCCGTCAATCTCCTCGTCGTTGAGATCATGCAGAACGTACACGATAGGTCGGCTGCTCACGGATACACGATGTATCTTAAACAGCTCACTGCTCCAGCCGCTCTCGTATCCTTTAGCAAAGGCAGCCTTCGCGCTACTGATGCGGACAATATCGCCCAGCTTATATTTAGAAGGTGACCGCTGTACAGGATGCTGTTGTTTATATCGCCGTATTAGATTATCGCGCGCTTTGGCAGATGTAAGCAACGTCACAGATGCGGGCGTCATTCTAATGCCACTATGTATCGTACGATTGTATGCGGAGACTATATTCTGCAAAACGTCGATATAACGTTTTTGGCGCGAATACGTGAAGTATCGCCACATTCTTTCTTTCAACGTTCGATTGAAGCGCTCTACAACAGCTGCTTTTACGTCAGGGTTGCGGCTCGCCCGAAACTGAATATTATGCTTCTGTAAGAAAGTCTGAAAAACTGACCCTGTAAATTCCCGACCCTTGTCCGATTGTAGGCAAACGGGAGATCGGCCGTTTGTGCTTTTTAGCGAGAGGATACGAGCCAGAGCGTTAGCCACTGTTAAAGCAGTCTTGTCGTACAACGGTTCAACCCACGCGTACTTACTGAGCACATCTATGACCACAAGAAGATAGGTATAGCCATCGTTATAACTTTTGAGTGAACGAAGGTCTACAAGATCAGCCTCCCAAACATCGTCAATGTTCTGCACATTGTAGATGCGCCGGGGAAATCGCCGGCGTATCGCTCTATGCCGTGTGAAAGCATCCTGTGCTTCGAGCCACTGTATCGTTTTTTCTGGGGAGATTTTCTTTTTACGACCTACGCGTAACAGTTTAGTAGCACCGGAAAAAGACGCCTCATTTGAAGGATCAAAGTAAATTTTTTCAAGTGTTTTCATACTGACAGTTTGAGAGAGGACCAGGTGAGTCGCCTTCTCTTACCCCTCCCGCTCTGCGCGGCTAATTTGTTGCTCTCGCTACCGCTGTAGAACTCGGAATGACTGGTATCGCTAATGTCCTCGTCGTCACCGTCGTCATCAACGTCGGTGGTGCTGTTACCGTGGGGTGAGCGTAATGTTGAATTGGCTTGCGTTTCCAGCCATAGTTCGTCATTTCCGACAAATTCACGAGGTGCCTGTATAGCCCTTAAAAAATTTGCAAAGACTCTACGGCCCGTCGGTTTGGCCATCTTTCTCGCACGCATTGCGTCATTCACAAGATCAACAATATTTGAATGCTTGATTGTTTCTCCATTGACAGAAACCACGCCGGCTGCATCCCAAGAAAAATCTGAGGACGGCGCATCATGTAGGCGCCGCAATAAGAGTTTCGCTTTACTGCGGAATTTCGCAGGTACACTCTCAACGATAATGGAATCGTTCATTCGTGTTTCTGCTGCTACTGATGCTGATGTTTCCGTGGGGTGCGTGTCTTTTTTTTGTTCCTTCACAAGATCATGATACAGCTGTGCTCGTTCGCCATCGACGAAATGTAGATAACGCTGTAATACGCGCAAATACGCTAGCCATTTTTCTCGCTCGTCGCCATACTCGTTAGATTTAACAATTTCGCTCATCTCCATATCAAGACGATTCAGAGTCGCCGTAATTGTTTTCTCCGCTTGGCTCATCGGTCGTGCCTCACTATCGCTGACGCTGCGTTTTTGGGAATCTAGTTGTAATAGACACTCCTCGGGCACCAGAACCATTTTCCTGGCATGCTCCATTATTTGACAATTAGATTTGACAATATGGTACCGAGGATTGGGGCAAGCAGCAGGGGTAAAAATCCGCCGCTTTGAATGACAAATTTCTTCTTACTTTTCCAGCAGCCTCTATTTGCCGCTAGGCGCCTGAGAAGAGGCACGTGGCGGCGCAATTTTTTCCGCTGGTTGGCTTTGAGAGGAATATTACCGCGAAGAACGTTTAAAGCGCACTCGCAAATGCAGCGTATTATACGAGAATCCGCTTTCCGCAAAATAGCCTCACGCTGTTCTTTGGTGAGATATTGAAGAGCGTTCAATATCGCAACGCTCTTCTTGCAAAGAGACGATCCGCTGCGTGCCATCACAGGCGTAGAACTGGCAATTCTCCATATGTGTCACCGCTTTTTAATTTCTTTCGCGGTACGTAAACGAAATGGCGTGTATCATCAGGGAAAATACATGTGCGGTATCGGCAATTATCGGGTGTTGATTGCTTCAGATCTAGTAACAAATAACCGTGCGGTTTAGATGTTGCGTCGTAATAAGCCTCCTGTAGAAATCGTGGATTTTCGGGACATATTTGGCGCGCCAAGTGCTGTATTTGAGCACGATCGCGAGGGTTTTTGAAGATAACGATATAATTAGCATTCAAAGAGATGTCCCGCTGGCCTTGGCCCTGATGAAACAAATTTTGCGTTATAAAAATAACGCTCAAGTTCTTATGATGACTGCCTTTGGTGAATAGAGCGACAACGGCATTGCTCGATGCTTCACGCATTAGATCATCGATAATTAAGAGCTTCACGCGGGGGTCGTTTGAGTAATCGGCAGTCTGGGGTAATCCTTCGCGAAATTCTATAGCATCACCGTACCCCGTATATGCTGTCTGCCACTCGGAATAATAAAATATTATTCTCTCGAAACGTTCGCTGTTCATACGCGTGATACATTTCAGAAATTTTTTAACAAAATACGTTTTACCGCAGCCTGTCGGCCCGCAGATCATAGAAGTCCAGGGATGTTGCCACCTCGTGTCCATAGCGGTAAATGAGGAAATTTAGGCTCAGTGCAATATTAAATAAGATTTTCGGGTTTTTACGTAAAAAATATATTTCCAGTATATTTTACAAATGGCGATAACCGTAGGGAAGCGATCCATACCGGCCGTCACGTCTTCGCTTAATGCTCGACGGCTTGCACGTTTTTATCTCACCTCGCGTGACAACATGGTGAAGTTCTGTACGTCTAATGGCGTCGTATCTCAGTACAATAGGATCCTCTCGCTCGTCCACGATGAAGGATCGTACGGACTCATAGTTTATTAACGCATTGTTTGCAAAATTAAGCGTGATACCCTTAACTTTGCAAACCTCGCTCTCTGTCCCGTCAGGCGCACGCACGATGAATGCATAAAATTTAGGGCCACCGGAAATGAAACTTCCTATGTAGCTGCCCTCGCCATAGGTGGTTAGCTCGTTAGTTAAATCGCCAAGCAACTGGCCTATCGGGGGCTCGTAGGCTTCAGATTGTTCTCTCGTTACATAAATTACGGAGTCGGTATCGCAGTACAACGCACGTCTTCCCAGACGTTCCAGGTAACCATACAGTTTTAAACGCGGTTGTGCTGTGGTGTATGCAGCTATTACGGCGTTAGCTATACTTGAGGGTACCACAGCCTCATCGGTTTTAATATAATTGACGTAAAGAATTTTATTGTTCACCGGCAGCATACCTGTAATATCGTATTCTGGATTAGTTAATAACTCCATAAGTTTTTTGCGTGTTGATACTACGACTGTTTGCGGCAGGTTTTCGCGTTGCCGGAATTTTCCCCAGAACGAATTCAGACATAGTTTGGCGACTGAGCGTAGGCCGTGGTTTTTGGTTATCGACTGACGATTCAAACGAACCCCCTCTGATTGTTCAAAGCCAGCGATATAACGCTCCTGGGCTGATTCATCGCCCAAACAGTTCTCAGGCCAGCCGCTCGCCTCCTGCTTGATCTTCAAAAAGGTGTTAATGTACTCGACGAATAAACCTCCCGATTGCGTGTCACGGCTGAATTGCGTTACTTCGTATTGCCAGATTTCGGCAATGTGGAGTATCGTGTAACCGCATGAGACGGCTTTTCGCAATTCATCGGTAACCCAGGTACCTTCGAACACACGCTCGTCCGGATCGTCATGCATACACTCTTCCTCGTTCATCATCTCGCTGCATGTGCGGCACAGAGAGAACAACAGTCGCTGATGCATACGCACAGGCAAAACAGGGTGGTAGAGATCGCGTGGTGGTAGAACGGTACATTTCACCAGGCCTTCGACACGCGCTAGATCACTAGTGGGTCCTGTCAGCTCTAAGCATTCGTCGCCTATATATACTTTCGGATGTCCGATAGGGTATTTACCAAATTTGCAAATATACGGGTACAGAGAGCAGACGTCTACGTAGCGTATGCGCTCCGTCTCTTTAACATCGTAGAGCGTCACCATATTCTCCGTGCGACCACCGAAGAAAGCGTCACGAGGGTTTAAGGGTTCCGCAGCCGTCAACGGATGATCCCGTATGAGCCCGCGAATTTCGGCACTAGTTTCCAAAAGCCTGTCCCACTCGCATTCCCAGATTTCCGTTTACTGATAACCTCCCGAGCGAATTCTATTAGCTATAGCAAGAGTTCTTTCTAACCGCTCGTCCATTGATATATCACCGCGTTGTTTACAGTCTCTATTGAGGGAGAAGCATTGAGGGCAGCCGTGCCAATAGCAACCATGAAATTGTAATACGTACGCGGTATTCCCTGTTTCATAATAGCCGTCGACTAGTAAATTTTGAGGTAGTCTAATTTCGCGCGAACGGCCGGCGTGTATAATACGCTTTCCGAGGGTGTGCTCCATCCATACAAGCCATGAAATTGCCTTTTTTGATTGGGTATGCACCCACCTATAGCCGCCCAACGGTATAATACCGATCGTATTGTCTTTGAGGAAATTTTTCCGAAAGACACTGAAGCAGGCCGAGGCTATCGTTGTGCTCTCGTCAAACGGACAAACTCGGCCGTTGGCTATAAACATGTCACGAAAAGCCATACACGCGCGTCTCAAGATCGTGACGTCGTCCGTGCAATAGCTTACGAGTTCCTTCGAAAAGTCAAACACGTAGTCTCTGCCTTTAGACTCGTGATACCAGGCTAAGAATTTTTCGCGCTCTGCGGGGCGCATCGTGTCGGGAGAATAATACTTTACGGCTGGTAGGGGACCCACATAATTTTGATTTACCGGTCTGTTAAACAAATGAGGGAAAACACCTTTAACGATAGCGCCTGTGAGACCGAAGGCTTTAGGAAGCGCACTGAGAGGCATGTGAAAATAGTTTAGGCTGTCGAGAAAAACAAGTTTTTCAACACGCATCGAAATGATTTTCGTACCGTTCATAATTATACTCGGCAGCTGCACCTTTTTTTCTTCAATTAAATAGCGCAGAATGAACTGCGCGTCAAAGCCACCGGCATTATGAGCAATACAGATAGTACGCGAAAAATGCTCGACACGCTGCATAGCAAGTTCGACCAATTGTCCCACAGGCTGCTGTCGAAATACATACTGTCGAGAGTCGCAATACTCGCATGGCTCTGTCATCGAATCACGAGTGCAACAATACGTGCAAACTCGTTGAACTACGCACAAGTTGGGCTCGTGTAGAAAAGTATTCGCATCGCCTGGTACCTGTGTGCATTGCTGAGTCTCAAAATCATAGAATAAAAAAAGTATTTTCCCCGTGCTTTGACCGCCGCGAATAGGCTTCATAAAGCACATGTGATTATTGGGTCGATCCGCTCTGCATGCTTTACAAAAGGCCACGCCGCAAATGTGTTTTCGTCTTTTATCGAGAGGCCTGACAATTTTCAGGCATTCGCGGCACCGCTTGAGCGAGGCACACACGCTGTTTGATTTGCGTTTTCTGTACTGTTTAACAATTAAATGATTTTCGAAACATTGCAGCCCGTAAAAATCGCGCGCGCACGCTTCGCATCGAATAGCTACATTTACTTCGGGATCGCACGGTGGTGACGTCATGCAGCGAGGACACTTTTTTTAAACATCTATGGCCAAATCTGCGGTATTGCGAATTACACGAGGAGCAAAAATCGCGGCTTCCCACGGCGCCTCGTAAATTTAATATCGGCTGATAATGATGCGAACGCTCGTAATATAAAATGTGCAGCGTGTGTTCGATTTTGCCAAAAGTATTTGAGACTTGCTGCGAGCCGTCGAACAAAGGTGCATCCCCCCGCCCGAACGTCAGAAATTCATAAACTACTATGGCAATACCGTGCTGCGCCAGATAATTCTGGTAGAGAGCAATCTCACGGACCCCGCAGCCGTTTGGCGGTACTATAACTCCCGCTGCATTCGTTAATTCAAGAGCAGCATTTTTCTGCAATGAGCCGTTAGTCTGCCTCATGCGTTGCCAGTTTGCGTGTAAACTACCTGAGCGTATTTCACCCCGTTCGGCATACGCGCGCGCCGCCGTCAGTGACCGTGGTAAACACAGAGTATCGCTATTGCGTATCGTGAGAATGGATTTTTTTGCTACTCCCTCATGCGTTAAGCGCTTTCTGACGGTGCCCTCAACACCCCTGACAATGCTGGCTTTGATTATACACGCATCGTCAATATTCAATGATGCAGCACTCTGAGCAACGCTCATTATTAACTGCCAAATATCATCGGATGCGCAATCTCTAACGGGCCGAAACGAGAGCCAAACGGGGCCGTGCGGTAAACAGCTCGAGGCAAACGATATACCTATGTAATCGCCAGCCTCGCAAGACGCTGTGATATACGTCAAAAGGTCACGAAACGCTCCTTCCAACCATGGTAATAAATGGCCACCAGGCGGGGGTTGAAGAATGCGTACGGTGATTTCTCGGCCTCGTAGTTTAAAACGCTTGAAGTACCGACGAGCCTCCTCGATTATCTCAATACGCGCGCCTGGTGGCTGTACATCGTCGAAGGACTCATCACGCTGCCGTCTACGGCCGAAACCTTCTCGTACGCCTGTAAAAAAGAGTACGAATGCTTAAAATTGCTTAACTCTGCCAATAAGTAAGCTCAAAAGGTACCTGATGTTATTGCTACTTCTAACCATGGACGTCTACAAAGCGTCTTCATCAAACAGCAGAGATACTGATGCATAACCTGCCGTAAAATATAATAGCTCACTCTCTATTTTTGCAAACAAAATCTTTCAAGTTAATATTAACTTTGCAAAACCGATAACGTATATACCGATGCGAGTAATAAAGAGGGTTCGTTTACCTGAGTCGTCGCTCGAGCCTAAAAGACGATTTAGCCAATCGTCATCAACACCATCATCATCATCATCATCATCGTGCGGTAGATCGTTTTCACCCTGCTGCTGTGGCGAGTCACCTCCAAAAGGCCACATCCATAGCTGATTGTCCCTATGCTCGTATTCCTCAGCAGGGTGTTGCGCGTCGTTGACTATCTCGCGAGCCCATTGCTCCAGCATGATGTTGCCTCTCTCACTTGCAACCTGATCGGTGTCGTCGTCGTCGTCGTCGTCGTCGTCGCCGTCGTCGTTGCCACGCCCGGGGTTATTCTCGTTAAAACGAGGATTCAAATCTGCATGTGTTTTATTATTATTAATGCCTGATAAAAACGTATTGTTAATGTATGATAATGGGTTATTATTATTAATACTTACACTCGTTACTACCGGAAAATATTTCGGACGGGTGCCCCATACTGGATGTAGACGGGCGGGCAAGGGTCTCAGCGTCACTGAAACGAGATTGCTCGGTGGAAATATCCGCAAATATATCTACTGGACTTAGAATCGGCTGCTGTAGTGCCCCTTCTTCTTCTTCTTCAACATCTGATATGGGGGATAGCTGAAGGTAATCAGGAAGTCTATGAACAGTCTCCTCGTTGCTGGTCGCGGGGCGTAGATCAGGACCCATAAGCATTTCAGAGTCGGTGCAATTATTGCGCGATGGTCCTTCAATCACGGGATCTGAATGATCGCCATGCCGGCTTTCATCATCTCGCGCTGTTTCTTCCTCCACGGCTTGCGCCCCCCGGCGAGTGCAGCTTCTTCATCGGAGCTCGCTTCATAGAGTCGGCGATAATCTGCGGGTACTTCTGCATTACCACGATATCACACTTAAAAAAAGATGCTCGCACGCTACGGAGCACAACTTACCGTTTATTTCATTGATGAGATTACGTGTGCACGAAGCAGCCTCGAGATTTCTGTGTTGTAATTCTTCAAACACACATAGGAGAACCCTGTAGCCTCTAAACAGACCTCTGTTATAGGCCGTCACAAGGGCTCGCAGCGGAGACCACCATAACACATATTTCAAACGAGTTATGAGAGAATTTTCCGGTAAATAGCGCAATTCGGTGCACCAGTTATTATTACATCTTCGGCGAAGTTGTGCATTCCGCGTTTTGACCAAGCGAAGAAGATCTAAAATGCACGTACGTATATTACGGCTATCCATAGCTGCTCCTGAGAAATGTATCGAACGCCGTCTAGATCACTACTGACAGCTTTTATTAATTGTTCAAATGCTCGCGTTGTCACGAACAATGTGTGTGTGTGTGTGTGTGTGTGTATGTTTTATCACACATACATGTATCACATCCGGAGACAATAGCCTTTTTGAAAATCTCGAGATTTATTTCTCCGAGCGTGTAAACCGATATTTCGCGTAGCTGCATTTTTGCTGACGCGCGAACATTCCTGAAAGTATCTTCATCAACGTCTCCGTCGAGCGTTTATTGCCGGAGAAGTTTTATGTTAAACCAAATCCAGAAAAATCATAGTCGAATTCAAATTCACCGTTCTCTAAGAGCCTGCGTTCTCTATTTAAAAAAGATAGAACGAGTATAAGTATGCTATGCTATATACAGGCTATCCCTCAGCTGCGATGTTCTCGAGGATGTAGGCTGAAATTCTGAATAAGCTGATATAAGGATGTATGGGGGTAACGTCAGTGAGTGCCGCGCGGGCGTGTGTGCAGTAGCAAGCGGTCCGGTGCCGCACACACGTATGCTCGTGCTCGTCGGTGTGCGCGCTCCATAGCAGGTACGAATATCCGCACAAAAAGGTGAGGCCGAGAATACGGCTTCTCCATTGCGTGCCTCTACACGGGCGTATGCATGTAGTAGCAAGAGGCCCGTTGCCACGACACACGTATACTCGTGCCCGTCGGTGTGCGCGCTCTATAGTAGGTACGAATATCCGCACAAAAAGGAGAGGCCGAGAATACGGCTTCTCCATTGCGAGCCACTACGCGGGCGTATGCATGTAGTAGCAAGAGGCCCGATTCCGCGACACACGTATGCTCGTGCCCGTCGGTGTGCACGCTCTATAGTAGATACGAATATCCGCACAAAGAGGAGAGGCCGAGAATACGGCTTCTCCCTTGCGGGCTGCTACGAGTGCGCGTGTGTGTGTGTATGGGCTGGCAAGCGGTCCGATGCTCGGGTCCGCCGGTGTGCGCGCTGTATAGTAAGCACGAATATCCGCACAAAGAGGAGAGGCCGAGAATACGGCTTCTCCCTTGCGGGCGCGTGTGTGTGTGTGTGTGCGAGTGTGAGCCTGCAAGCGGCCCGATGCATGGCACACGTATGCTCGTGTCCGTCGGTGTGCGCGCTCTATAGCGGGTATGAATAACTGCACAAAGAGGGGAGACCGAGAATACGGTTTCTCCCTTGCGGGTTGCTGCGCAAAAGATTTTGACAGTTGTCAGCATAATTCGCGAACTCGTGCGGTGAGCTCATTGCTTAGCTTGCATCTATGCTATCTAATCTCCGGGCTCGCCATCGGATGAGCTCATCGTAGAACGATCGCGCTCAACGTCGGGTGAGCTCATCGTAGAACGATGCATCGGCTACCTCGCACGCGTGCAATTATGCTGACCTGTCAAAATCTGCAAAAGATCCTCTTCATACGACGAGCAGCTTCAGTTGCTCTTCAGACTCCGTCGCGTGCGTCTCGTCTTCTTCTTTTACACCAGTTCGCCAAAAATGTACCCCGAGTGCCTCGAGCTCCCTGTGGCGCCGTTCGCGTGCCGTGTTTCCCGCGTCGACGGTTTGGCCGTATATATACGCACAGTGGCGACGGGCGAAACGCACGAGTGGTTGCGTGAAGCCCTGTACGCGTTTTACGTGCAGCGTCGGGCAGGAGTACGTCTCCCGTTCGACGATGTTGCGCCGGGTGCGTCGTGCGTGATAATCCCCGCGGGCGGCTGTGACGTACTCCGCGGGAACATAGTGTCGTGCGACTCCGAGGGATACAGTGAAGTTTTTTTCGTGGATGAGGGGTACAGCGGGTACGTAGACGCGGACTCGCTGTATACCCCCGCGCCCTTTTGCGCGTTTGTTGCGGGCCTCGTGGTTCAGTGCACGGTTTCGGGGATCGCGTATCTTGAAACCATCCCCTTCGTCTCGGACCTGCTCGCGGACCTCGTAGAGAACCGCGTCGTCTAGGCTGCGGCCGAAAGCGCCACCCCCCTCCCCCGTGTACGCATGTACAACGGGGTCGACGTCGCGACGGTACTCATCGCGGCGTTGAACGACGGGCCCGAACCCGTCGCATTTTACGACGTGGGGTGGCCCGACGACGGGTTTGACGACTCGTTCGAGCCGGAGGGGTGGGAGAACGAGCCGTGACACTCGTGCTCGTGTGGGCGTGTGTGTGTGTCTGTGTGTGTGTGTGTGTGTGTGTGTGTGTGTGTGCGTACCCTCGAAGTTCACCGTCACCAGGAGCAGCAGCGGTGAGCAAAACAAACTAAAAATGAATTTTCAGAAAGCAGAAAAAATGGGGCCACTATGGCGAAACCCCCACTCCGCACCCCTCTGGGGCGCGGGGGAGGGGATCAGCACGGTCATCCCCAGCAAAAAAAAGGGGCCACTATGGCGAAACCCCCACTCCGGCCTTCCCCTCCTCCGCACCCCGCTGGGGCGCGGGGGAGGGGATAAGCACGCTCATCCCCACTCCATCCCCACCACCTCGGCTGCCGAGGAGTGGGGGTAGGAGTGGGGATGAGGAGTGGGGGTCGCCATAGTGGCCCCCATACTACTCACGTCAATCCCATTTGGCACATCGTCCTCCCGGTTTTTTAATTAACCGGCCGATCAATTATAACATTTGATTGGCTGGTGCAGTGATCTGGAACGATGACTGCAACTATATAAGGAATGCCTGAGACACGGGAGCTTCAGTATCGGAACTCTCAGTCCTGATGATGCAGACTGTAACGTTTGCGAAACGTCGGCACACGGCTGATTCTCAATGCGGCCTCCATCCGGAAGCCACATACTCTGAAAATTGTCCGTCTCCCATTGGGAAACGGTGAGCGGCCTGCGCCTAGACGAAATACTACTAACTGTCCCAATTGGCGGGTCGATCGGTACACGCTCGGGAATCCCTACGAAAATGTTCAATCAGCCCCTGGGAATAAGGTGATTGGCTTGTGCCTCGTCGAAAACGTTCTACCTCGCCCGATAGGACGGTTCGATCGGTCCACACGTGTGACACTGGACGAAAAAGATTCATCTCGCTTGGGAAAAAGGTGATCGGCCTGTGCCCCGGCGAAAAGATTCTACATGTCTCGATCGGTGGGTCTATCGGTCCACACTCGGGATACTCGACGAAATTGTTCCGTCTCCCGTTGGGAAAAGGTGATCGGCCTGCGCCTACACGATGGACTATTGTCCGTAATGGCGGGTCGATCGGTCCACGCTCGGGAATCCCGACGAAAATGTTCAATCAGCCCCTGGGAAAAAGGTGATCGGCCTGTGGCTCGTCGAAAACGTTCTACCTGACCCGATAGGACGGTTCTATGGTTCCACACTCGTGATACTGGACGACAATGTTTCATGTCGCTTGGGGAAACGGTGATCGGCCTGTGCCCCGGCGAAACGATTCTACATGTCCCGATAGCTGGGTCGATCGGTCCATACTCGGCATACCCTACGATAATGTTTCATCTACCTTGGGTGTGATGTGATCGGCCTGTGCCGCGACGAAAAAATCCGACGTGTCACGATAGGACGGTCGGTCGGTACAAACTCGGGATACCCGACGAAAATTGTCCGTCTACCAATGGGAAACGGTGATCGGCCTGCGCCCAGACGAAATACTACTAACTGTCCCGATTGGCGGGTCGGTCGGTCCACGCTCGGGAATCACTACGAAAATGTTCAATCAGCACCTGGGAAAAAAGTGATCAGCCTGTGCCTCGTCGAAAACGTTCTACCTCACCCGATAGGACAGTTCGATCGGTCCACACACGTGATACTGGACGAATATGTTTCATCTCGCTTGGGAAAAAGGTGATCGGCCTGTGCCCCGGAGAACCGATTCTACATGTCCCAATAGGTGGATCGGTCGGTTCACACTCGGGATACCCAACGATAAAGTTCCATCTCCCTTGGTTAAGAGGTGATCGGCCTCTGCCTCGTCGAAAACGTTCTACCTCACCCGATAAGACAGTTCGATCGGTCCACACACGTGATACTGGACGAATATGTTTCATCTCGCTTGGGAAAAAGGTGATCGGCCGGTGCCCCGGAGAACCGATTCTACATGTCCCACTAGGTGGATCGGTCTGTTCACACTCGGGATACCCAACGATAATGTTCCATCCCCCTTGGTTAAGAGGTGATCGGCCTGTGCCGCGACGAAAAAATCCGACGCGTCACGATAGGACGGTCGCTCTGTCCACACCCGGGATACCCGACGAAAATTGTCCGTCTCCCATTGAGAAAGGGTGATCGGCCTGCGCCTAGACGAAATACTACTAACTGTCCCGATTGGCGGGTCGATCGGTCCAGGCTCGGGAATCCCTACGAAAATGTTCAATCAGCCCCTGAGAAAAAGGTGAACGGCCTGTGCCTCGGCGTAAAGATTCTGCAAGTCCCCATAGGTGGGTCGATCGGTCGACACTCGGGATACCCGATGATAATGTTCCATCGCCCC